>PVIU01000049.1:309791-552778 GCA_004026605.1 Ondatra zibethicus | reverse complement strand
CAAACCCAATTTTATATTTGGGTTACAGGTGAAATGGACCAAGTGGGGAAGAGCCAATTCACTGTGGCTCTAATGTCATTGCATACCACTGCCCTCATTGCAAGTATTTTATAGTATTTCTGGGCCATGCCCCTGCTCACACATCCCAGTGTCTCATTTGGAAAGCATGGTGTCTCTAACTGATAATAAAATGGTCTCAGGATGGTACCCACAGGGTGGAGGCTTAGCTGCTTCTCTTTGCGTCTCGAAGGGCAGCGAGCGAGCCAGACCAAAAAGAAAGAGCCCTTTCATCATGTCTGTCAGAGCAGGTGACTTGTCTTGGCAGGCAGGCTCAAAATGTCGCCCTTCAGCTCCTTGTGAATGGTGTTGTCCCCAGGACTCACCGACATTCGCATTGGGAAGAACATGCTGTGACCCTGTCTGGAGGACTCATGCTTTAGTTTAACCTTTCCTCTTGCTTGTGCTCTTGGTTCTTAGCAGCTGCTCCTGGGACCATTGTCACAGGCAGTTGAGTGGGTTAGGTATGACCTCTCCTCTACCTGCTGAAAGCTGTCAGTCTCTGTGTGTTCTCCTGAATGTGGATCCAGGTAACCCAGAAGCGCCTCCGTCACGCCTCTTTGGGAGTGAGGATCTGTCAGTGTGCAGAGGAAGCCAGACGCAATGAAAGGAAAGAAGGAAGTCCAGGGTGGGTGGCGGATGAAACCGGTCTGAGATGAAGCTAAGGAGACCAACAAGAGCCAGGAGTCGGCTCAACATGACCTTTGGGATATGGCAAGGTGTCTAGCTGTGTCTCAGGGTAGAGTGAAGCCACTGGGTAGTAGTCAGTGCCCCTGGATGGGAGTCTGAGGTAAGTATCATTGAACTTGGATTTTGAAAGCATCAGTTTGGCTGCTGTGCAGAGAATGAGTTGGGAGGGGTCAGTTAGGACTTAGGATCCCACAGGCTAGGGATGGGGCTGAAGGTAGATGGGGTAAATGCCTCCTATTCCAAGGCTATTGAATGGCTTGTTCCCTGGTAGCTTTTTTTTTTAAAGATTTTACTTATTTTTATTTTGTGTGTGTGAATGTTTTATCAATGTGTGTGTTTGTGTATTTATTTTGATCAGTGTGTATGTGTGTGTGTGTGTGTGTGTGTGTGTGCACGTGCGCATGTGCACACCTATTGCTTAGCAAAGTCAGAAGAGGGCATTGGATTCCCTAAAACTGTAGTTACAGTTGGGTTGTAAGCTACTCTGTGTTGTGAGGCCCGAACTGAAGCCAGGGCCTCTGCAACAGCCATCCCTCCAGCCCACCTTAGCAGCTTTTGTACCATCCACTTAAGGTGATGATGTGGACTCTATGAAATAGTTTACTAGAGCTGTCACAATGCACTACTGTATCCTGGGCGGTGCAAACAACTGAAGGTTATTTCCACACAAATGTTGACATAGAAGTCCAAGGATGGGGTCAGGCAGGGACGGTTGCTATTGAGACCCTCTATGTGACCTGCCAGGTGACTGCTGTCACACATGTGTTCACAATTCTTTGTGAAGCCTCTGTCTTCACCTCCTCTAGTAAGGACACCGGTCATGTTGGATTAGAGCCTACGTCGTGACTTCATTTTAGCTTAATCTTCTCCTTAAAAGTCTGAGATGCTGGTGATTAGGAATTCAGTCTCTGAATTGGGTTGGGGTCATGAGCCAGCCCATTGGCAGTTCCTCCTGATGGAGATAGCCTTTAGTATTTCTGTTTTCCCTCCCCCATCCCACCCTGGTAACCACACCTGCAAAGTGAAGGTCCTATAACACTTTGATGGATTTCATTTCGGTTTTGGTCTTCCACCCGAATGGTGGTGTGATTGTTATTATAATCACGGGGATTTCCTGTGCTGGTTACTTCTTGGGAACAAATCTGTTGCATTTTACTTTTTCTGTGGCCTCAAGAAACACCTGCTATCGGAAGCAACTGTCAAGTTCATCCTGAGGGGGGGGAAAATCTTTACCTCCTCATCTCATCTGAGGCTATTTCCAGATGCTTGGTGTATGGCCACAGGAACACTTCAGGTCTACACACGTTGCCTCCTCCAGTGACTTAGAATCAGATGGCAAGATGAAACACACGCACAAGCCACAGTCCAGAGTGTGAGCTGTGGCGGGGGTTTTCAAAGTGTAATCTTCCGAGTCACTGAGTAGCATCGTGGAGGGATTGGCTAGAGAGAGGCAGGTTCTCAGCCCTCGTCGTAGAACAGCTGAACCAGAAACCACAGGGTAGAGCCCAGCAATCCGAGTTTTGACATCTAGCAGTTTAGATGCCTGCTCAAGTCTGACGGCACAGCTTAGCCCGGAGAAACCCGTGCCATGAGATTTCAAAGAAAAGTAGCTCATATGCGGAGTGGGGGATGAAAGGAAAACCAGAGACTATTTCTAGAAATGTGGTACATATGAGAAAGGCCTCGAAGAGTGGGTGGGATTTTTATATTTATATGTAGAAGATCATATTTACTACAGTTGCCATCTGCATGTTTATGTATTTCTTTTTACAAAAGTAATTAGCAGCCTGGACTCTAACGGGAAAGATCTGCTAGCTGTCCCTTCCCTGCATTTTTACTGGCTCGCTATGAATTGAGGCTTCCACCAACATATGCTCAGTGATGGGACTGGCGGTTGTTAGTTGGGGGCACTTGGCTGGAGGCTTGCCAAGTTCCAAACACAGCTTGAGCTGGGGGTAGGGGTTCTAGCCCTATATCTGAGACAAAGTAGTTCAAAGCATCTTTGAATCTCACAGTGGGAAGGAACTGCCAACGTTATCTAGTCATTTAACCCAGCTAAATAACCTCTGAGTTGGCCTTGAAGGATGGGTGACACCAGGACATAACTGTTTTACCAGACCACTGAATGACTCTGTGAACAGTGGACAAACTCTGGCCTGCAGACCAGGTTCTGATCTACTTCCTGTTTTTGCAGGCACTGTTTGCTTGGAATACAGTCATGTCTGCCCACTGATACTTTGGGCCATGGCTGTTTTGTCCTATAACAGTGCAAGTTCTTAATCCTCTCTAAGTGACTGAAAACCCAGTTCAGACTACTTCAAGTGTCCATTGGTTTCTATATTTTTGAAGTTCAGAGAAGTTCAGTATGGAAAGCTGTGGCTTGGGATCCTCTGTGAGACAACTGCTGGGTCATGTCTGTACTGGGTCATGTCTATACTGGGTCATGTCTGTACTGGGTCATGTCTATACTGGTCATGTCTGTACTGGGTCATGTCTATACTGTGTCATGTCTGTACTGGGTCATGTCTATACTGAGTCATCTCTATACTGGTCATGTCTGTACTGGGTCATGTCTATACTGGGTCATGTCTGTACTGGCTCATGTCTATACTGGGTCATGTCTATACTGCATCATGTCTATACTGGGTCATGTCTGTACTGGCTCATGTCTATACTGGGTCATGTCTGTACTGGCTCATGTCTATACTGAGTCATCTCTATACTGGGTCATGTCTATACTGGTCATGTCTGTACTGGGTCATGTCTTTACTGGCTCATGTCTATACTGGGTCATGTCTGTACTGGCTCATGTCTATACTGGGTCATGTCTATACTGCATCATGTCTATACTGGGTCATGTCTGTACTGGCTCATGTCTATACTGGGTCATGTCTATATTGCATCATGTCTATACTGCCTCATGTCTATACTGCATCATGGCTATACTGCCTTATGTCTATACTAGCTCATAGCTATACTGGCTCATGTCTATACTTTCTACTGTGAGTGTTCTCCCTGGTCACTCACACAGCTTAACTCTCCAGACTTCACCACCCATGTTCTTTCTACTCCACCCAGTCCTCTCTGCAGAGGGCAGGTGTCTGTCTCCAACTGTCTGTGAACACTAGACTTGAAGTCAAAAGTCCTGAGTTTGCTACTAAACAGAGAAAATATGAGATGACAGGATACTGTGGAAATCAAAACAAAATTCTGAATGAATATAAGGGGTTGCTTTTATCCTCTTAGAATCAAAGCGTATTTAAGCTGGCAGAGGGCCAACTGCCATCCCATCCTCATAGTCTAAGAAAAAATCCATAAACCTGTTTTAGTTGGCTCATACTATATTCTTTTTTATTTTTGTTTGTTTGGTATTTGAGCCAAAATTAAAAAAAAGGAAGCTGGGAGTTTTACTTTAAAATCCAAGTTTCCAATTTCACCGAGCAGTGTCCCTACAGGGCAGGAATCAGTTGAAACCAAGTAGGGGTGTGCTTTTAAGACAACAACCTGCTGGTCCCTTTATCTCATCCTAGCCACATCACTCATGTGTCCCCGTTAGCACTGAGTTCACGCTTCTTGACTTGATGGAATCATGTATCTTATACCCAACAATCTGGCTTCTCACCCTGTCAACATTATAGCCCCCCAGCCTCAACCGCATGTAGGAAGCACACAACCCCGAGAGCCCACCCATGTCTTCACAGGGCTTCTCTGTCTTGGGGTCAGTTTTCTCTCTATGACCAACCTAGTTAGTGTGCCAAAATAGCTAAGTGACTTACCACAGTTCTTTTTGAACATTGGAGGGTTGGAAACTAAGCACTCAAGATGTCTATCTTTTTGCCCTCACCTGATGGGAGTATGTTTGTTCCCACTTTCCTTCTTTACTCATGAACCCCCAACTTGATTTAAGATGGAGTTCATTTTAAAAGGATTTTAACATCAAGCTGAAATCTCAACTGCCACATTCTCTTTTATTTTTCTTTCATTTTATTTTGGCTTTGTTTTTGGTTTGAGGGGGATTTTGTTGGTTTTCAATTTGTTTTAATTTGTTTGTTTGTTTGTCTTGAGCAGGGTCTCACTACATAGCTCTGGCCATTCTGGAACTCACTATGAAGACCAGGCTGGCCTCAAACTTACAGCGATCTGCCCGCCTCTGCCTCCCACGCCTTTAGGCGTATGCCACTATACCCAGCTAACTTTCACATTCTAAAGAACAATAATGAGCACACTTTTCTATAATGAGCCATATGATACATTCCTTGGACTTTGCAGGTCACATGATCTCTGCTGCTATTGTAATCTGAAAGCCACCATAAACGATGCACCAGTGAGGAAAGATGGTTATTGTGATACTTCATTTTGAGGTCAACTTTATTGGACTTAGAGAAGCCTAGATTAATAAAACACACCGCTGGATATGTTTGTAAGAGGATTTCCAGAGAGGGTTAAGTAAGTGAAAGACCCACCCTGACTGTGAGCCACACCATCCGATAGATGGGATGAAGAAGCCAGACACACAGGCTTTAACTGCCATAATCATCTACCTAACTGCAAGCACACATAGCAATGGACTGTGTGAACCATGCACCCAAACCTGTGAAATCATAAGCCCCAAACAAGCCCTTTCTTCCTTAAGGTGTGTTAAGCAGTGTTTTGTCATAAGCAATAAATGGTCTGACTAGTGTAGCTGTGTCCCATGAAACTGCTCACAAAGACAGACAGGAGTTGGCTTCATGCTATGGAATCATTCAGTAGGCCCACAAAATACAGGTTTGGGGCAGTGTCCCAGTGCAACCCAGCTTCTATGGATTAACTTAAATGGAACATTTCCTACTAGCTTGCCATGATTCCTTTGTGGGATTCTATCCCTCTAGCATCAAGACTCATATAGTGTTACCCTTTCAAAGATGTTGCAGGATCCCTGAGAGTCCTTGAAACCCTCTGAGAAGTCCAGAAAATCAGCAAGATTTGTAAACTGTCCTTAAGTTATTTTCTTCCTCATCCCCTCCTGAGTCTACAGTAGAGGTTTCTAGAGGCAATGTGTGGTGTGATCACCATTCTGGCAACTAATGGAATCTGTGCTTCTGCACTTCTTGTTTTTTTTCATTCCTCAGATATGATTGCTCATATGATAAGTATTTATATATACAACTGATACAGACAAATGCTCTTTGGCATTCATGGGAAAGCTTAATTGTACAGAGAAGTCCAGGAACCTAAACTTGCCAGAAGTGCTGACATGGTAGGATTCTCACTACACTTTCCCTAGACTGCAAAGCTCCACACCATGTATGGTGTGACCTTCCAGATGCCCTCAACAAGAGTATCACCTTCTAGTCAGAAGCTAGGCTGATCACTGTGTTTCATGCTTGAACATGATCCTGTACTAAGTAGGCTTGTTTTATTTTTTAAGTCTTTATTGTGTATTACCATGTTCCCAGTTTTATGCTTGGCACTGAGACTAGAGAGCCAAGCTCAAAAGTTCCCTCTGCCTTTGGTATTGGAGAAGAGTCTTTTGGGAGACCTAGAGATCAAACAAATAATTATCCGAGTACCTGCTGAGAATACCATCAAGAGAGAGTTCCTAGGACTGTGAGAACCAATAGCACAGTTTACACTGCTGAGGGGAGTCGGTTGACAGCATTTGCCCTGAGAATTGTGGGATGGAGTTCTATCTAAAAAAGGGTTTATTAACTTTGACACTTACGAACGTCTTAGACCAAATTGTTCCATGTTGAGAGGAGAAGGAGGAATTGCCCTGTGCGTTATAGGATGGTTAGTAGTGCTAGGTGTCAATAACATACCAGCACATATCACAGTTTTGATAACCAAACATGTCTCCTGGCATTGCCAAATCACCCTGGCTGAGGGTTGTCCCTAGTTGAGAACTGGTGATCTAGAAGAGGGTGATGGTAGGAAGGCAACTATGGTGAGTGATGCTCACAGCTGAAATGGAGCTAGCAACAATGGGGAGGAGGCTGGTCTGGAGATCGTCTATCTGCATGCAGCTTGATAGTGGATAGACAATGGGGTAGACCAGGAAGTGCAAAGGATGACTTTCGTTTGCATAAATGACACCAACAGGCTGACTATGGGGCCTCAAGGTCCAGGACATGGCAGTGAGGGGAGGACAACTTTGCTCTTCTCGCTACCAGCATAACTACCTGAGTCATTCATCTTTGCCTGGTAAGGGATGGCTACAATCACAAACCCAAAATACTCTCCTTAAAAGAAATGACAGCTTTATGGGTATAAGGGAAAGTCATTAGAAGTCAGCTTAATACTGTGTCAATTTAGCAAAGTAATAGTAGTAGATTCTCCCTTTGACTCTTTAACCTGTCTAGACCCGGGTTCTCAGTGCATCTCTCAACCCTCATGAGAAAAGCTTACTTTAGCAGATGGAGACTAACACAGAGACCTGCAACTGGTCGAGAATAAGACAAAGAATAAGACTGTGACATTCTGAGTCCTCAGTAGGACATCCATTTTACACCTCCCGCCTCCAGGGCTCAAAGATCACTGCAGAAGAGGGGAAGGAAAGAGTCATGGAGCCAGAGGCAGTGGATGAGTGTAAGGAAACTCTGTTCTTACCAGACACAATGGGAAGTTTGCACAAACGAACTCACAGCTGTGTGACAGCAGGCACAAGACACCCAAAAGCAGAGACCAGACAAGAGGCAGGAGGCAGCCATGAAGTTTCACCTCTAGCTGAGGAGTCATTGACAGCTGATCGGAAAGGAAGAGTTAGTTTTCTTTAAGGATGTAGGTCAACCACACTCCAGTAGAAGGCCACATATCCCAGAGTGTATGGGTAGCACAAACTGGGATCAATGGTTTGTTTTAAAGGATCATATAAAGTTGGGTAGGTATGGAATGAAGAGATGAATCTTGGAGGAGTTGGAGGAGGGAATAAATATGCTCAAAATACAATGTATGAAGTTCTCAATGAATTAATAAAAATAATTTAAAACAGAAAAAGAAATGATAACTTTAGAGAAGAAAAGCCATCTGCCACGGCTGAGAGAATGAAGTGTGTGTTTAATCTAGCATCAGTGGGATAGTATTTCAATGCCAGTTGATTTTTTTCAAACATTCATGAAAGTTGGCAAACATGCTGCAGAAATATACTTTGTAATACCCAGGAGGAGGCTGGCACATTATCTGATAATGCTATTTGTGTTCTCGCCTTAGCACTAAGGAGCGCTTAGCTTTTCTTTCCAGTTACTAACTCAAGGGTTCTCATCCTCAGGTGAGCAAAGGGATGTCCAGAGGAGGCTTTTAGAGTGTGACATCTTAGGTGGAGCCCCATAATTGGTGTCTTAACAATCCCCAGCCCACCTTAGGGAATTCCACACCAGGGGGTCAGCTGATCACTTCAAGAAATAATGTCTTGCTGTAAAAAGTGCCTTGAAAGAAACTGCTGTGGTTCCTATCCATCCTTGCCCTCTGCTCTGGGACACGTTTATCTCTTCCAGCTCTCTGGTTTCTATCCAGAACTGTTCTGACAAACGTTCCCCCATTGTTTAGATGCTCCCAGATCATAGTCTTTTCAGGTTCTGTATCATGCTTGGAGCAACAGATGCTGGGTCCTAGCTAGACTGGTCTTGACCATATAGACACGTTTATTTCTATCACAGAAAGCAAATAGAGGGCCAAGGTGAGCTCACTGGAGGTTCTATCAATACCATCAAGCCCCCAGATGGTCTCTGTCTGAAGCGGCTTGGAATTCAGCATGAGTGCACAGCTCCACCATTGCAGATGGATAACAATATCCACTGGAGAAAACCTTCCCAGGACCCGGTTCTATCCACCCAACCTTCGAAAGACTTCTCTGGTGCCTCATTGGCCAGCAACGCATCACCTGTCCTTTGCCTAAATTAACCCATTGGCAAAGGAAGGAAATTACTAGGATCCATTTTTCACTGGTCACGATTCCCTCCCCAAGATGAAAAAGGTTGTCACCTTCTCTGAAAGCCATGTCTGCTCTGAGGAGGGTCCACTAAGAAAGAAGTTCAGGAAGCAAAGGGGAGAAATGATGGCTGAGAAGGCAGCCGCTTGATCTCCTTTCTCTCTTACAGAACCTTCTCCATCCTCCCCCCTACTAGAGCCAGAGTTGAAGGCAAGTGGGAGTCGAGTCTATTTGAACCATCCTTGTGTCCTCACTTAAGCTATGGGTTATGTTATATCATGCACTCCAGCATGAAGTGGCCCTAAAGTACCTACTCAATTTAAATCGGTGACAAGTTATAGTTTTGATGGAAAACTAAGTATTAGGATATAGTCTAGCTAGCTCCAAGGGACAAAACACCAACTCAAACTCACATCTTTCTATAGCAGGGGAAGAGGGCAGAGTGTACTGTATTGGTTTGTGTAATCAGAAAGTTCAGACACACAATAGCTCCAGGTTCATAAGATCCACAGACCCAAATAAAACACTCAGAAACCTGTTCACACTCAGTTCTGAGGCCATCTCCAAGAGGAAACCAAGCTCAGATGACAGCAAAACCCTCACGACTGTCCCTTACTAGTGCAACTAGGCAGGTGTCTTCCCTAAGAGCTCCTACAAGAAGAAAAAGTCAGAAGGGTTAGGTCATGTGCCTGGCATTAGCCTGGAAGGGCTAGCACCCTTCATGGGCGAGGTCCAGACTATTTGACCACTGTGCCTTGGGACAGTGTCGATCCTACCCATATTCCATGGAATGGCTTCTCACAGGAAAGAGATTCCATTGCCAGAAGAAGCTGAGAACAGATGCTGAGCAGGCAAAACAACAGATGTCCACTGTACTTCTGGGTGAAAAAAGCTGTTTGCAGGACATTATAATACCCAGAGTAAGCCACCACCGAGAGCCTCTCACTCACACACACAGAGATCAAACATTTCCTCTTGCCCCTCCATATTGCAATAATTAAAGTTGAAAATTGAAATGATCATTTGTTGCCCAGATTAAAATAGGAATTTTTGTCTGCTGGTGCAGTAAAACTTTCCTATTGTCTCCCTCATAAATGATATCTAAGGACATTTTCTCTTTTTTATCTATTGCCTTTTGATCTTTTTCTTCTTTTTCTTGGCTGTTTATCATGTCTTGACTTCTTGGTCCCACCCATCAAGGATCAGCCGTCTATTAATAACTATAAAAATGCCATTTCTTTCTAAGGGTCAGCAAGATGGCTCAACAGGGACAGGAGCTTGTCCTGCAAGCGTGGTGACCTGAGTTCGATCCTCAGCACCCATGTAAAGGCAGAAAGAAGGAAACAACTCCATAAGTTTGTCCTCTGACTATCACATGCTCTCTGTGACACCTGTGCCTTGGGACGCATGGGTGCACACTCACACACATACACACACACACACACACACACACACACACACACAAATTAGTCAGATACTTTAATGCCATTTGTCCATGACACTCTCCCCAGTTTTATCTTTCTCCTTCCTTCCCTTCCCAGTTAGAAATAATTAATAATCCTATCATGCCACATAGGTACAAGGCGCTACCTTAGAGGGTAGCTACTAGTGACGTGTCTTAGTCATTCAGATGATGAATACAATGTAAATGCCTGCTGTAGCAGGTACTATGTCAGTGGTCCTCAGCCTTCCTAATGCTGTGACCCTTTAATACAGTCCTTCATGTTGTGCTGACCTCCAACCATAAAATTATACTTCAGAACTATAATTTTGCTACTGTTATGAATTGTAATGTAAATATCTGACATGCAGGATATGTGACCCCTGTGAAGGGGTCATTTGACACTAAAAGAGGTTGAGAACCACTGGACTAGATGACCCATTAGAAACAAAATCACCACCACCACCATCATAACATCATCACCACCATCATCACCACCACCACCACCATCATCACCATCACCACCACTATCATACCATCATCATTATCACCATCATCATCATCACCATCATCATCATCACCATCATCATCACCACCACCACCATCATCACCATCATCATCACCAACACCACCACAATCACTATCAACATCACCATCACCACCCATCATTATCATATACACCTTACTGTAGCCTGGAACTTCCTTTGGGGTAAAAAGTGTGTCCATCTTTTATAGTTCCTCGATGTTTAACTTTTAGTAGTAGCGTCATCGTTATGATTGTGGCAAGCTTTGGTTGCCATGAACATACTGCTTTCTAAGTCTTTCAAAAATTCTGAAAATTAATACCATTAGTCCATCTTACAGAAGTAGAAACTAAGGCTCAGGGACATGAAGCCCCTGGCTCACACTCACAACCTGTAAGAGACAAAGCCTAGATATGAGCCCTGGTTTGACAGGTTCTGTAGCCCAGTCTCTCTCCACACTTTCCCAGTAGGGAATGGAAACTGGCTTCTGTTTTTCTGCAAAGGCTGAGGTTTGTATCCACTACCTTGCATGCAAAACATAGGCTTCAGATGGGGACCTGTGACCATGTGAGTGAGGATGAACCTTCAAGACCAGTTCCTCGTGTCAACTGCTCCTAACTACGGGCAGATATCCTTGAGGCTTCAATTAGTTCCAATTCCATGTATCTCCAATCTCATAACCATCTCTGAAGGACCTTGGATGTCAGACTTTTTGTTGGCAAAATTATGAAGCTAGATGTAAACCAGACATCGAATAGAACAGTATAGACTGAAGAAAGCATTCTATTTCTGTATTGTCCAGGACAGCAGCTTAGTAGTCTATGTAGTTATTGAGCACTTGAACTGTCTAGTATAACTCAGAATTGAATGTTAATCTTTTTTGCTTATTTATTATTTATTCATTTATTTATTTATTGGTTTTTGAGACAGAGTTTCTCTGTGTAACAGCCCTGGCTGTCCTGGAACTCACTCTGTAGACCAGGCTGGCCTCAAACTTAGAGATCCACCTGTTTTGCTTTTCGAGTCCTGGGATTAAAGGTATGTTCCACCATTGCCTGGCTTGAATGTTAAATCGTAATGGCAAATGCTACCTACCACACTGGATAGCCCACCATCAGCTAGGATCATCTGGCTCTCTTCCAGCCTCTGACAACCCCTTAGCAGATCTCGAAATCAATTTATTTGGTAGCAGACAGCATTTGAAATAAAATGGAATAAAATAATGGGATGGAATTATTTTCTCTTTCAGAAAAGAAAAAAGACATGTGAGCATGTATTATGTGTGCTAGGCTTTGATAGTGACACCTTGTTTCACAGATTTATATCCGGGGTCTTTGTGTGAAAGAAAATTTTCCCAGTGGGTCATGGCCCAAAAGAGTTTGAAAACAGCTTCCTGCCCCAGAGTAATGTCACAGAAACCTTGAGAGTAACAAGCTTACATGGCGCTTCCTTCTCCAGCCTGGAGCTCTACAAGACCTCATTGCAGGAATATTCTGTCCCTCTAGGTCCTACAGGCATGTGAATAGCATGTGGCTTGTCTCAGACAGTAATAGAAAGTGACTTTGTGGTCATCTGCCTATATATATGCAGAGACCTACAGGCAGAATCTAGTTTCTGACCACAGTACCTGGGACTCAGTGGTTTTATTTTTCCTCCTTTAGATAGATAGTCTCTTCAGCTGGGGTACCTTGGTTCAGTTTTGCTGTCCCCATCAAACACCCCCAAAAGGAACTGCATGTTGCAACCTGTACTTGCTATACATTCAATTCTATAGAATGTGATAGCTGAGAGATCCCAGAATGCAGCTGTTAACTTTATAGGTAGGCAAACAAGCCCCCAGAAATGGGAAGGGAAATGCTAAAACTTCCCAGAGTGTTGGCAGCAGCAAAGGAACAGGTTCTCTGATGCAGAAGACAGAGGAGTGATGGAGAGAGGGGGAAATGGTAGGGGAAAGGAGGGGATGAGAAAGAAGGGGCTGGAAGAGGAGTTGGAAAGATGGTTAATACCCTCATAGCCTGGGGGAGGGGAGGCCTGCAGCTAGGTCAGGCTTCTGTGGAGTAGGTGATGAGATTCTAGTGAACATCATGGAGGTCATGAGGGGGGCATTGCAGGACTCAGGGCGTTTGGGCCAGGGCTTTGCACACTGAAGAG
This sequence comes from Ondatra zibethicus, assembly GCA_004026605.1. NCBI lineage: Eukaryota > Metazoa > Chordata > Mammalia > Rodentia > Cricetidae > Ondatra > Ondatra zibethicus. The sequence continues at coordinate 540,009 of PVIU01000049.1, read as the reverse complement.
AGCCTCAAAAAACCCCAGACATCTGAGAGCTGAGAGAGCGTAACATAGCATCTGGGATTCCATAATTTGTACCCTGCCCTCCGATGAAACATCCCTGGCCTGAAATCAGTGTTTTCCCCAGGTCTGATATGGCCAGCACAATGAGGACCATGGGCAACTTCTTCCCTTCTCGGAGGCTCACAGTTATATCTGTAAAGGGAGAGGATGTGGGCAGGGTGAGGCAGGAGCAGACCAGGGTGAACAGTGATCTGTTTTAACTGCTGTGGTTCTGAGTCCATCTACCTGGCTTCTCAGCTAGGATCCGAACCCCGAGCCTTTGAGTAACTACATTTCCAGAGAGTGGCTGGTGGCGGGGAGCCATGGTGATCTGTAAGATCTTAAACACAAACACCAGGCCACCAAATAAAGCATGTCTGGGAGGCATGTCCAAGCCAAACAACAACTGGTCCAGGGAAATTCCCTGAATAACAACCAGGACAAAATATATTTGCATTCCATGTGGGGGGAGGAGGGAGGAGCTTCAAAACCTCTAGGTATTTCTAGAAAATTAGATGTTTCTCAGTCCCCTCCACTCTAATGAGAAAACCTTTGAGTCCAGGGGAACCAGCTTGCTAGCTGATATCCCCCAGATTTCTCTTCAGTGATGGGAAGCTGGATGGCCCTGCCAGGGTCTCAGGAAGCAAACATTGTATAAATATTGGAGCCTCTGGCTCAGGGGCCAGGGAGCTGAGTCACTCAGCACAAAGACAATTGCCAACTTCCTGAGTGCCTCCATCTTCTAATATGGTTCCCAGGGCCCCAGACGAAACCCAAATGGTATTTTTCAGATAAGCTGTGAAGTGGTCCTAGAAAAGGGGCTGCCAGGTTGGAGTGAGACAGCCACACTCTCCCTGTTGAGAATGTCCAGGCAGGCTCAAAGTCCCGGTGACTCAGCAGGGAGAAGAGCATGACCCTTCCTTTTGTGGTGCCCTGGACAGGAGATACTGCTGAGAACACCCCACCGAAGGAGGGCAAAAGAGAAGAGTGGGCCTCTCCCGAACCTTCAGATGACAAGCGCAGTCAGCTGCAGCCTTTGGGTGGTGGCTTTGGTCACATTAATTATCCCCTCTGGGCCTGGGAATTCCCTGCAGTGTCTGTCTCCTGGGTGGTTGTGAGAATTAACTGATATGATGCCGATGAAGGTTTAGCGATGATGATGGCACAATTAATGTTAGCCGCTTTATACAGGCTTCTCTACTAACTAACTATTACTGGGTGTTTGTGAAGGAGATGAGGGATAAGAGAGCTGGCATTGATTGATGGGAGCCCACTCCAAAATAAAAAAAAAAAATTTCCAAGGCTAGCAGAGACCTAGTACAGTCTCTCTCCATCTTCCTTGCCTGTTCCCAGCCATTCTTACCCAGCTTTGGATAGTGAATTTGTAAAACCCCATAACCAAGATAGCCAAACAATATTTTTGAAGCACTGAGGGTTGGCGCCCCCCCCACACACACACCATTCAGTGAACAAGGCCTCAGGGTCAGGAAGGGCTGCAGAAAGCAGGGCTGACAGAGACATTTCCTGGCTTTAGAATTTCCAGAGCCTGTGCCTTGAGAAGAACAGAAGGGCTTTACTGCAACTTCAAATGTTCAACACAAAGCGTAAATTAGGGAGGACAGAAAGAGCTCCTATCTCAGAGTTAACAAGATTATTCCTCTGCCTGGGGGCCAGGAGGGGGCTCTCTGAGAAAGAAAGGAAAAGGCGCAGCTAAACTGAGTCCTTAGAAGGAAACCCAGTGCCAGCCCTCTGGACAGAGCCCATGGACAGGCACAGTCGACAGCAGACAGGGTGGGAAGGGAGGCAGGAAGGGGCAAAGTAACTCAAATAGCGTTTCCACTTATGGCAAAAGAGAAACATATATATATATATATATATATATATATATATATATATATATATATATATAGAGAGAGAGAGAGAGAGAGAGAGAGAGAGAGAGAGAGAGAGAGACCTAATTCAAGTAGAGCCACGGGAAATTATGAGAAGTCAATATGTCCCTGAGTGTGTGGCGGCCACTTGTGCCTCCTCACTCATGATGCTCACTGCCATGAAGCCCATTTCATGTCAGACGCATGTCCTTCTGCTGTAACTGCCTGTGGTAGCAGCTGTCAGGGGCAGCCCGTCTGGCCAAGAGCTTGCCACTCTAACATATGTACCGACAACACTCTCTGGAAGAAGGCAGCCACGGCTGTGAGGCGTGCTGGCGAGCCTGGCAGCAGGGCTGCAGAGGGCATTCTGTTGCCTTTAAAGAGGCCTCACGTGTATCAGACTGTGCTCACAACCTGCTGACCTGGGAAACCACGGCCAGGCCAGGACCATCTGTGGGGAGACCTGGGGAATTGAGAAGACTCATGCCTCTACCCTGTTACAGAAGCCAGCACCTACAGGGTTCGTCTTTCTTGAGGGCCAGTATGCACACCTGCTAAGCTCTCTCGGCCTGTGCCAGGAAAACTCAGGACCGAAGTGCTCTGGCCTGAGAACAGCTATCGTGGCTACTTCATCCTCGGTTTAAGGGTGCTGAGTTACAGGAGTCCTACTCTGCACTCTAGGATCCTCCAATCATTGTTTCTGGATTCTTTCTAAGTGGCTTTTAGGAGAATAAATGGCCGCTGTCAGAGGAAGCTAGACACCCTTTTAGCTGTGCATCCCCAAGGCTCCTGCGGAGAAGCCCCCGGCAGCAGACCACAGCTATGGTCAGGGCCTGAGTTCCAGTTAGAGCTGTACTGGCTGGACTTTTAACTGCCTGGCATTGAGCACGGAGCCCCAGTTCTCTGGACCGCACTTTCCTCATCCATACAATAAGGGGAATGGCATTCTTCCTTGAGTGAAGGAAACTCATTGGCAGGACCCGTGTAGCTTGTTGAGCACACTTCCTGACAGAGAGGAACCCCTCTGAGTTTTATCTGTTGCCCTGGCAAACTTGACTTCTTTTTACCCTCCTGCTTCACCCTAGGCTTCTAAATCTTGGAAACTGACCCTGGTCATCTATGCCACGCTAGACCTCAGCATGGCCATTCGCTTAGGATAAGCTCACCCTTTCTAAACTCTCTGACCAGCTTTCTATAACCTGGGCTCTGGGCCGGCCAAGCTGACCTCTGGGTTCACCTACTATGTTCCAGTTGTTCTAAAACAGACTCTCTTGCACCCTGAGGCAAGCCTCCATGGCGTGTGCAAATTTGACAAACCCCTCTCCCCAGGCCTCAGCTTATTCATTTGCTCAGTGGTTCCATGAATCAGCTTGGTCTTTCTTTTATTCACTCATCAAATGAGAAGGAAATAGCATGGTGAGATGGACATGTACTACCTGTTCAGTGCTGCGAGGAAACTGGTAGACAAAAGCATGACCCTCGCTCCATGGGACTCCCAAGGGCTCCCAAGCCAGTGTATATAGGCAACCTCTCAGCCTCTTTCTGCGCCAAAGGTCTGAGCACTCTTGTCATGGCACACGCATGGCCTTCCGAGGGTGACAAAAAACAACACATCACTCACTTATTCTAAATAAGCACACACTACAAAACCCAAACTCTCTCTTTGGAAACAACAGATGTGCTCAAAATACATTGCGCAGGTAGATCTCGCCTCAGTCCCACAGCAGGAAGTGCCCAGTTCATACATTCTTCTGCAGCCCGCAGAGAGCCCTAAATGGAGAGTTCCGGGAAGGAAGCAGTTGCTCAAGATGGCTAGTAGTCAGCAACCAACAGCTTTATTTTGACTGCCACCAGGAAGGGACAGAAAGGAACCCTTGCTGGATTTGTCCAGCAGGGGATTTAAGAACAATCTGAGCCAGGGTCAGTGACTAGCTGATATGGGTAATTTCAGAAGAATTTTTACAACAGATTCAAGGTAAGGATACAGGACTCGAGAAGACTTTGAAATTAGTTATTGCTTTTTGAGCCTAAGTAATTTGTCAAAGAGTGCTCTGAGCACAGTCTAAGTTACTTAATACAAATGCTGAGTTATTCCCATTCTAAAGATCGGGAAATTGAGGGCTCTATTTTGCAACTTGCTCAGTCGCACAGCAATCAAGTTATAAGACTGCAATCCAGAGCTCACTCCAGTCCACCCACACCCCAGCATCCAAATGTGCCCTGTGCTTGTCCTCTTCCAATGCAGAGATTAGTGTCTTTGTGACCTTGTCTTAGGAAGCTAGATCATGCCCACAGGACTGTTTCAACTCTGAAATCAAACCCAATATCCTATTGTGAGTTACCAGATCCATTCCTATGTAAACCTTAACCTTTCACACAGCCACTCTGTGCCAACAAAGTGCGGGCTTCCACACGTGGGTCTCCTTGGTATTTAACTAGTACTTGAGAACACACTCAGGGTACTTTGGGTTCTAATGAAGTCAGCGCGCTGCACGTGGCAGCTGCTGCACCCTGCACCCCGCCTAGGTGTGCATTTCTCTGGGCCCCAGGCCATTGCCAGCTCATTGCTGAAACAGTGGGTTCTCTGCTTGATGCTTCACCTTGCAACCAGAAACTCAGCTGTTTTTATTACACTTCTAGCCAATTAGTCAAGCTGTTAGGCTGTCTCCAAGTCAGTTTTGTTGCTCTTTTAATTATACTCCAGCATAGCAGAGGTGCCTCTAGTTTTTAAAGAGCATTCTAAAGGCACTCTATTAAAATATGAGAACATTTTTATCTCCAAGGTCAGGTGACCCTTGGGGAGAAGGAAGAAAAGATTGCACAGGTGGCCCATGGGTAGAAAGAACATAACTTCAGCTGTAATGTTTATGAGGGAAACTGTGCCATTATCTGCTTTTAAAGAGACTAATAAATCTGATCACATAAAACAGAGTCTAGTTTAAATATAAGACCATTTCATAGAGAGGATGAAGTGTGGAAGAAGAGAAGCCCAGAAGGAGATCACAGAGGCAAAACCATTTGTTAATTAGAGCAAGCCTTATAAATCATGTTGTCTAAGATGCATGGTGGCCAAGAACAAGGCTGAGGCTGGAGAAGTCATATGATTTATCCAAAATTAGAAAGAGAGGGAAACCAGACCCAGGTCACTACCAGCCCACTCAGAGAAAGGTGCAGGAAGGCGTAAAAAGAGAGGAAACACAGGTGCAGAGTCCGATGCTGAATCTGAACTCACTGGAGACAAGCAGATGCTGGCAAGGATGGAGTCGGGGACCCTCGTACACAGTTGGTGGGGATGTAAATTCGTGCAGCCCCTATACACATCAGGGTGGAGGTTCCTTGAGAGCTAAAATTAGACCTGTCATATGACCCAGCAATACTTCTCATCAGTATGTACTTGAAGGGATCTAAGTAAACATACAACAGACATGTCTGCACACTGCTGTTCATCAAATAACTTTTCACTAGAGCCAAGTCAAAGAATCAGCCTAGGTGCCCATTAACAGGTGAATGGATAAAGAAAATGTGATATATATATATATATATAGAGAGAGAGAGAGAGAGAGAGAGAGAGAGAGAGAGAGGTATATACAATGACAGTTACTTCATTTCAACCAATAAAATATAAGAAAATTATGTCATCTGCATATATACATATATATAATTTTTTAATGTGTATGTCCCTCAACACATGTCTGTGTACCGTGTGCATGGAGTGCCCCTGGAGGCCAGAAGAGGGCATCAGATTCTGTGGAACTGGAGTTGCAGATGGTTGTGAGCTACCTACAGTTGCTGGAAATGGAACCCTGATCCTCTGGAAGAGCAGCCAGTGCTCTTAACCGCTGAGCCATCTCTCCAGGCCAAGAAAATCAGTGCTTTTTACACAGCTCAGAATCTTTTGTTTCCATATCAAATTCAGGGTGTGTGTGTGTGTGTGTGTGTGTGTGTGTGTGTGTGTGTGTGTGTGTGTGTGTAATTAGTTTCAGTTACAAATTGTTTTTTTAATACAACTTTAAAACTTTGGGGGATAAAAAATAAATAATTTGGGCCAGGTGGGTTTGTGTACACCTTTAATCCCAGCACTCAGGAGACAGAGGCAAGAGGATCTCTGTGGGTTCTAGGCTAACCTCCAAACTTCATAGAAAGACTCTCTCTCAAATAAATAAAAATAAATAAATAAATAATAAAAGGGAGAGAGAGAGAAAATAGTTTATGTCAAAGGTAGTATCTGTAAGATAATTTATATGATCAGTTTTTGTATTACCAGAACTAAACCAGGCTTAATTTCTTTTCTTCTGCCTCATGTTGCATTTTTGAAACTGTTACTTGCACTGTCCATTATGTTAGCCACTGGCCACCTATGGCTACTTATATGTAAGCTTATATTAATTAAAATCAAGAGTACTCAGTGTCTCAGTCATGCTAGCCACATTTCAGATGTCCAGCAGCTACATATAGCTGGTGACTAGTATACTAGACAATGCAGATATAGGCTGTTGTCTGCCAGCCTGGCATGCACCACTAGATAGCACTTTCTGGGGGCTGGCAACAGTGGTGACTCTCACCTAAATGAGTCTAAAAGAAGCCAGAGGTTCCCTAGAAGTATGTTGAGGGCATATCACATAATCTATATTGCCTAAACCTGGCAATGCCATGGATTATATCACAAGCAAACAGAACTACTGTCCCAAAGGCTTGTCACCACCCTTAAATGATGCTCTCAAGGACAGGTTCCTTACACCTGAGGTAGTTTGGGAATCTGTATGTGAATCAGCTTGGAATCTAAAAGACCTTTGCCCATAATATCAATGTAATAAATCATGTAAGTGCACCTCGCTACTTTATAGGTTTGAAAAGGTGGGGTGAGGAAAGGACCAGGAGAAAATCAGCAGGTCAGATCCCATCATTTGGGCTATGGGATAGGTCAGTGGCAGAACTTGTTGAGCACGTGCGTGCAAAGCACCAGGTTCTGTCTGCTGGCATCACGACGAAAATCCAAATAAATCAGCATTTCACAGGAGCTTCAGATCAGTGGGGGGGGGGGGGCGTGTTCTCCACACGTCCCCATACGCACCTACTCAAAGAATATTGTTAGGTTAATTTCCTAATCTAAATTAGCCAAAAAATACAAAATCGCACTGGAAATGAGATTGCTGCCAAGGCAGGGGCCATATGTGGCCTATCTCAGCCCAGCATCCCTGACCCCAGAGGTCTGTTGACACTCTCTAGTATGAAAAAAAAAGATCAAGTCACAGCACCCTTTTATAATCAGCCTCTATCCTCAACCTGGAAGAGCTCTCCCAGGGGTGCCTGAATTTCCACTAATGATGTACTTAGAAACATCACACACTCCTGGAGCTTTGACGGTACCCATCATCACAGCAGCATCCTCATCCTGGAGGTGGGGACGTAGGGAAGAGAGTTAAAGTTCCAGCTCACAGTGGCCTGTTCTCCACCGCTGCCCCCTCTAATTTTATCTCTTTTTATCAGGCTCAAGACTGAATTCTGGAGGATCAAGCTCACAAAGGCACTTCCCTAAATTAGAAAAGAAATTAATTGATCTTGAATGGCGGTCCTTGAACTAGAGAACAGATTAAATCAAAAGTCGTAGATGAGCACATGTTCTGTGGGTCTGGTGGGGATTTGAGAGCCTTCCCAGCTTTCCTCGCTGGTGGGGATGGCTGTACTATTTGTTCTTATTTCATTTTCAGGCTCACAGCTTTGCTTCCCTTGGCAGTGGTATACCACCATGCTGCTCATATGAGCAGGATTTATATTTTCTCACGAACCAGAGAGGAGGGGGGGAGTGTAATATTTTCTAGGGGACTCTGAGCAGAAGTTAGAAAAGAAAAAGAATGACTTGGACTAACGGGAATGTTTCATGAAATATTCTAGGTGAGGAGAATTGTTTTGAGCTGTGGAGACACGGTGGCCATGATTCCAGTCAACGTTTCCAGGACAGACAGACAGACACACACACACACACACACACACACACACCTGGGTGCATGCATGTGTGCACAGAGACCGGACGAGGATGTCAGGTTCTCTGCAGCTGGAGTTACAGGAGGTTGAGAGCCAAATGACATGAGTGAAGCAAGTACTCCTAACCACTGAGTCATTTCTCAGCCTTTGGCAGGGCAGCGAATGCATTTTTTCCGTGTTAACTCATTCAAATTTAGTTAATGATTTCTTTACCTGGCTAATGAATGCATTTCTTTGATTTATCTTTTCTGTCTTCAACTGAAGACAGAAGAGAAAAAAATGAGTAATGGAGAGAGGCATTATGAAATCGAGCCAGGCATCTTGGTGATGCCTATAATCTTAGCACTTGAGAGGCAGAGGCAGAGGCAGAAAAATGACGAGTTCAAGGCCAGTGAAACTGTTTTTTTTTTTTTAACAAAAAAAAAGATATTTTTTTTTCTTCCACCCTAGTTACCAAACCTCTGAGAGTCCAGTTTCAGGGTTAAGCAGCCAGGTCCTTGCTCTACACCACACTTATAGTTAAGGACACTTGTAATTAGGAAAGAAGCAGAGACCCATTTCTCTTGTCGTTAAAAAGAGAAGAGTGGATGAGATGAGCTGAAGAGATCATAGACCTCCTGATCAGGAAGCCAGCTTAAGGATGGTATGGGTAACACCAAATTTAGTTAGGGAAAAGATCAGGTTCCAGAAGCACCAGATAGGATTGTCTTCGTTATGCTGCCCTAACAAAGTCTTGGAAGCCATGACAACCAAAATTTGTTCTTGCTCATGAGGGATGCTTATGCATGGATCCAGGCTCCAACATCTTGGACACCATCAACACCTCCTCCCCTTATAGCTAGGTGAAGAGATCAGCAATATGCAAATCAAGTACTCTCCCCTCAAAGTAACACACACAATCTCCATTCAGATTCCGTTGCCACACGTTACCATGTGCACTCTTCATGTGCCTAGAAGGCATCCAAATGCCAGTGGACAGACTACAACTGCACTAGGTTAAGAACCCTTGGAAGGATGTGGTCTTTAGATCCCTTCTGTAGTTCAAGAGTCCAAACAAACTTATAACCCGTGAAGTCTATGTGTGTAAGTGGCATTTTTAGAACAAAACTGAGCCTTCTAACAGAGTATGAACAGATGGTTTTTAACTATGTCTCCAACTTTGAGTGGAAATAAAGGAACTGAATAATGTTTCATCAAAGACCGCTAAGGCCACCTACAAGAGAGACTGGATTTCTCAAAAGCAAAGTTACTTCATCAGGTTATATCAGAAGGCTGTAAATGGCATTTCAACCCTGAGGTCTTGTGGTCTAGGCAGGTACCTATTATTCAATTTCCAAGACTTTAGGGTGGTTAAATCCACTACATTTCATGGGAAATAGATCTCAAAAGTAATCATGAGTAGGTCCAACAGAAGATTAATAGTGAGGAGATCTCTCCAGCACTACCTCGGGCTAATAGTGGCACTTTGCAGAAATATGTTGTATAAAATGGCTGAAGTACGGTTACAACAATTTCAGAAATTATTGAAAATTCTGCCTCAATCTAAAGTCAAAATTGACTTAACAGTTTCTTTATGGAACTCAAGTGAACAGCTCAAACGGCAGTTTTTAAAATGTTCTGACACCATATAACCCAAAGATACACTCATTTGCTACTTACATGCTTGGGCCTGACCATTGGAAAGAAGCAGAAGTCTTTGCTTTCCGTAATTAAACTATTATGTTTCTCCGAGAGGAGAAAGTCTTGTAGATCCGTAAAACCGCTACAGTGTAGAGCATACCGTGGTCTCAAATCTGAGCCAAGGTGTTTGAAGCAGCATTCATTAGCACTGCAGAGCGGAAGGGCATGAGCGGGGGAAGTGCCCATAGCGTCTTTCCAAACCAAGGCTGCGGGGAAAGTCCCACAGGGCAACACAGGTGAGCGCTGCCAGGAACAGCTAGATTCACAACACATTTGAGTTTGGATGAGTTTTCTTTCCTTTGCTGCGTGTTCAGAAATCTTTTACTGTTGTCAGATTTTTTTTCAACCCTCTCCCGTGACCACATCTGAGGCTTTGACCCACAGCTTAAGGAGCTGGGCTGTACAGTAACAATAAAATTATAGTATAGGAAACACAGTCATTAGGATCATTGTCAAATATTCTGTACCGTACATGACCGTATGCGCTTTCCGGGACTGGCAATGCAGTGGGTCTGTTTACAGCAGTATCACGCACATGACTAACGCCTTGCTCTGAAGCATCACTCCGCCAGAGCAGCATTAGGCAATAGGGCCTTTCCAGCTCCATTCTGAAGCCAAGGGTCCCCTGTCAGGTATCTGACCTTGGCCCAGACTTTATGCAGCACATGAGCACACTCTTTCCTCTTTCGTGTCTCTTCATTCAACAGTTCGGCTTCTATTGTTGCAAGGAAAGGCTATGTGCATGCCTGAGTCTTTGCCTGTTGGAGGCGGCTCAGGGACTCATCTCAGAGGCGCTCAGTCTGACATATACCATGTGCTGGGGACTTTCGTCTGGCAGGGAGATAATTTCCACCTGTCCTACTTCTTATTCTCCTAGTTAAGATTATGATGACTAATGACTGACTTTTCAAAGAATTAGAACCTCTTAGACAGCGATCTCTTGTTTCCTCTTCCAGTTCCTTACCAGCAGACTCCTTACAGTCCCCGGGGCAGCTCCAACGTCATCCAGTGCTACCGCTGCGGAGACACCTGCAAAGGAGAAGTGGTCCGAGTCCACAACAACCACTTCCACATCAGATGCTTCACCTGTCAAGGTACGAGGCCCTGGCTCAGCTCCCTTCACAGGTTCTTGGCTCTTGCCTGCCAGCGCATGCCTAGGGACAGGAATATAACAAGCTGTTGAGATAGCTGTAAAGGCCAACACTTTCCTCAGGGAATTCACTCTTAAGTGCTGTGGAGCCCAAGGGGACACTTGAGTGAGATTAGAGCTGGCTGGGTGGGTGTGAGGGGTGAAGAGGGGGTCCTGGCCACCTCAGAGAAACAGAGGCTGGCCAGGAGAAAAGGGCAATCCTTAGAGCTAACGTCTACATCTGAAAAGACTGCTGCTTGAGACTGTCAGTCGGCTGGAGAGTGAATGACAGTTTTAGCTACCGCAGATAAACCCAGTCTGGCTTTGAGATGTACTGCTATCCTGTGACAGTATGGCGGTCCTCAACGGAGAAGTCTAACGAAAAAAATAAAATAAAAGATTTGCCATTTGGAAACAGATGTTCTCTTGCTACCACTTACCCACACAGAGCTGACTCACGGTGTCCTACATCCTACGCCAAGGCTCACTCAGAGTTCCCAAACAGAGAGGATCACTGTAGCAGGAAGGGAGAGGGGCTCATCTGAAAGAGAGTCCTGTCGCCCACAAGCCATGCTGCACTCCAGGGGGCTGACAAACACCTCTCCATCTCTGCCTCTAGGCTGCCAAGTTCACAAAGAAGCCATGGCCATAGTGGACAGCTTGCAAGCTTGACTGGGAACCTGTGACTTGCACCTGGTGATCCTAGGTTTATGTGCTGAAAGTTCAATGAGTGCTTTTTGTTCTTTGTCCTCTGTGACCGCGCTTCGGATGCTCGTAGCCAGGTCTTTCCATGACAAATTATATCACAGGTCCTCAAAGTGACCCTCGTGTGCAATGACTCCCTCCTGTGTCATTATCGTGAGGCTTCCTCTTTGATCCACTCTAGGTCGTCAATGTTATTCTTAAATCATGATCCCCAGAATGCATCACAGTTCTTGAGGTCAGACAAATATAACAAGCACTGTGTTTTTGTCAATGGAACTTATACTGGCTTGATTTTTTTTTAAGGACTCAATTCTTACCATTAACTTATATTGAATATATGGTCAATGGAAATTCCAGATCTCTTCTTATCAATAATTACCTCAGCCTTATGTATCTGAGATTGGCTTCCCTTGCCCCAGAGAAGAATCCTAAATTCCTTTCTTTATGATCCAACTGGTCTTTGTATTGATATATATATATATATCAATACAAAGATATATATAATATTCTCCAATGTGTTTATAGAAGCATATATAGAATATGTCTTAATTTGTGTGGTTTAATTTTTATATTTATATTTAGAATTTATATTGAGAATTGGCAATCCCTTTAGTGCAGTTGAGCTATACAGTATTTTGGTGAGTGAGTACTTTTACATCTCAGAAATTGGGGGCAGGACAGAAAATCAAAGCAACAAAGATGTCATAAGGGAGGGATGTGTCATGTGTCTCTGCAATGGATGTTCTGAAGAGAGTATGAGCAGTTACCTTTTGCTCCTAACAAAATGTAACCGCGGACCAGACCAATGTCTACACGTGGCATCTCGCTTCCAGCAGGCTGGCCTGGCCTCCTTCATGTGATGGTGTCGGATCTCCAAGCACAAGAGGATACACTTCAGTAATCAAATCCTTTCACACCCCAGCTTAGGCCATGCTTGTTAATGTCCTACTGTTGACAAAAACAAGCCAATAGCCAAGCCAGACTCAAGCTCCTGGAGAAACTTTGCCTCTTGTGGGGAAATCTGAAGCTTCAGATCTCAAGGGTGTGAATGCAGAGAAGGGACTCATTTGACCACATCCACAATCCCCAAAAGGCGGTATAGAGTCTCTTTTGACGAAGATTTCAAGGAGGAAAATAGACCATTATTTTTTCTGAATATTTCTAGGTCAGCTGCTTGGAGGTAAAACAAATGACAGGATTTGGGTTTCCTTCACTAACAAGTAAGGAGATTCGTTGCCTTCAATAGGCAATTCTGAAATGTCTACCCATGCCCCTTGCAACTCTCCCAACAAGCTGTACTGTGCTGAGATAAAAGGAAGGAACCGGCAGAGGTCAGAAGCAGTCAGTGGAGCTGGTGGTGGAACAGCCAGGGCCAGATTTCATTCTGATGGTTTGTGCAAAGCCTTGGAGACACCAAGCTTAAGTGGATCATGGAGAGAAACAGACCATGCTAGAGTCACCAAAGCTGGGATATAATAGGAAACCATACAGCAGAGGCCCTGCCAAGGGCCTGCTCACAGTGCATCGTGGGAAAAATGGCTCTCAAACAACAGCAAAGAGGATAGCAAGGAAGCTTGCCTACTGGATACAAGGGACTGAAATGTCTATGCAGCTGTTGAGAATCCATCTTTTACATGATTCATGGATGGTACTCATACTGTGGATACATTTTATGAGTCAAAGTATATTTTTAGTTTCTATGAATAATTTTATTTTCAATATGCCATGGATAGAAATGAAAACCCAACAGGTCCCTACAAAGCAAGTTGAAAAGTGTTAATAAACACACAGAAACACACCAGAAAACTAACTCTAGGGCAAGGCGGTGCATGGAACTTCACAGGAGAGGGGCTTGACCCAAAGTAAAATGAGTCCTAAGTTAAAAAAAAAAAAACAGATCTAATAATGGAAAAAAATCTAAACAACCAAAAATCTCACAAACAGTTGAGCAGCCTAGCACCTGAGAGTTGGGAGCTTCAGATACCAGGCCAGAAACAAAACAACTACAAAATAAAACAAAAATCCAAAATGGGAGGGTGGAGGCAAAGGACTAGGAGTTAGAAGTCATCCTTAGCTACATTAAGTCTGGGGCCAGCCTTGGGCATATGAGCCCTCTCAGAAGAGAACCATGAAAGCTGCAACCAGGCACCTGTCAGTGAGGGTCTGCAGAATGCCTTCCAGGGTCTGCAGAGTGCCTTCTCTAGAGAGTCAGGAATCCTTGGAGATTGTGTGGCATACCAATTCCGCCTTGTTACTCAGATGCCGAGTCTCCTTAACACTTCCAGAACTTCCAGGAGCCAGGGGGTATGGTTGTCGCAGGAGGACTCTCACCTGGACCCACACTCGGGCCCCATTGAAAGCAGATGTGTTCACTCGCTAGCAAGGCAGCCTTCTTGGGTAGATGGAGAGGTCCCTGGTTCTCCATCCTTGTTGTAGGCACTGGCATAGATCCAGAAGCTGAGCTGGGTAGGGTAGGATGAGGGCTCAAGGATGCGAATTGACTGGCAGAGCAAAGCTGGCCAGGATAAGATGGAGCACATGCTCTGTGGTGCCCTTCTGCTTCTGTCTGTGCTCGCACCATTAGAACTAAGTCTCAACTTGCTCCTCCGGGTTGAGTCTGGTGGCCAGGACCTTGCAAGCCTCCCAGTCAGAGTAGGGGTCCACTCTGAAGTGTTTCCTCAGTAACTGGTACTGCTCAAAGGTAGTATTGATGGCTTAGTATATAGGAGAGTGGGGAATGCCGAGACATCTCCATCTTGAGGGTAGATCAGTTCAGATGAGTTCAGGTGTTTTCCAGAGTTGGAGATTTAAAACGAAGTTTCACACTTGACAAACAGTAAAAGCAAATAATCTTTTTGGAAGAAGCTCAGCTTTATGCCAGACCTCAAAGAATTAACATAGAAAAATGAGTAACTCAGAGACAAAAACTGCAAATCGTGGAGGGGAGAAGTGTCAGAGATGGTGGAGACTAGAGTATGTATTAGGATAGACATTATCTATAGCAGTCTAATAAAACTCTGCAGGGAAATATAAAAGATGCAGCCTACATGCATCAGAATGAAACCTCAGATCATCAAACATAAAGAGATAATCTCAAAAGTAACCAGAACTCAAAGACGGATCATCTGTACCTGAATGGTGGGTAGGGTGACAGTTGATGCTTTCACATCAACAAACAAGCCGGAAAACAGTAGGATGTTCTTTCTTGGAGTGGAAGAAAAAAAATTGTCAAAGTAGGGTAATGTATTCATCGAAACCATTGTTTTAGAACAAAGGCAACCCAACATATAACGTCATACTTGCTGGTGAAAGACTAAAATTTTCCCAATACAATAAAGAACAAGATGGGAATGTCTGATCTCACCACTAATGCTCAATTATATACTGAGTTAGGCAAGAAAATTAAATTTAAAAGGCATATAAATTGAGAAGAAAGGAGCTGGGGTGGTGGTGGCACACACCCTTAATGCCAGCACTTAGGAAGCAGAGGCAGGAGGATCTCTGTGAGTTTGAGGCCAGCCTGTTCTACAAGTGAATTCCAGAATAGCCAGGATTGTTACATAGAGAAACCCTGTCTCAAAAACCACAGAGAGAGAGAGAGAGAGAGAGAGAGAGAGAGAGAAGAAAGGATGAAAATGGTTTCTATTGCAGATAACATGATCTCATGTATAACCAAACCTATGTGATGCATGAAAAAAATATTAGAAGTGATAAATAAAATGTTTCAGAACACAAGATCAATATTCCAAACCATTTGTGTATTTATGCACTGGCAATGAATAATCTGAAAGTAAATTTGAGAGAGCTAGAGATGTAATAGCTCAGCAGTAGAGCGCTTGCCTAGCATACAACAGGTCCTGAGTTCAATTCCCAGTATTGCTAAAAACAAAATAAAGCTGAAGAAACAATTCAGGCTGGTGAAATGTCTCAGTGGGCAAAGGCACTTGCCGACAGACCTGCCGATCTGAGTTCAATCCCTGCAACCCACATGGTGGAAGGAGAGTTGATTCCCATAAGGTGTTCTCCGACCTCCACACATGCACTGTGTCATGCTTATGCACACACATGCAACACACAAAAAATACAGTTTTTAAAAATTCTACTTACAATAGTAAATATATACAAACAAATATAACAAAACATAAAAATTATGACAGCCAGAAAATGCTAAAGCACACAAAGCCATTCTGTCTTCATGAATTAGACTGTAATGCTGCTAAGATAGCTTGAGTTCAGTTGAGTCAACATAATACAATGTCTAGTCACCTCCAGTTGTCACAACAATACATTGACTGGATGACTTAAAAACAGAAATTTATTTTTTGACATTTCTGAAAAAATTAATAGTACAAAATCAGGACATGTTGGGTTCTAATGAGAACTCCTCCTGGCTTGCAGGTAGCCACCAAAGTCTCTCTGCATGGTAGAGAGAAGGTGGAAGGAGAGGGAGGGAGGGAGAGAGAGAGCTCTTTAGACAGGGACTAATACCACTCCTTACAGGGCTCTACTCTCAAGGCCTCATCTAAACCTAAACCTAATTATCCTGTGGCAACCACACACCCAGCTACCATCAGCACAAAGGGTAAAGCTTCAACATATGCAGTTCGAGACAGTATAAATCAGTCCATAAAATTCATATGAATTTACAAAGAACAAACAACAAAAATGAACATTGAAGACTCACACTTCTCACTTTTCAAACTTGCCACTAATAAATCTAATAAATGTGCAGTGTGGTGATAGCACAGGGATTGACATACCAATCAATAGAATAGAATCAAGTGTCCAGAAATAAACCTTTATATTTATGGCCAGTTTATTTTCAACAAGAGTGCTAAAATAATTCAATAGAGAAAAATGAATCTTTCTATAAATGGTTCCAGGAAAACTGAATATTCACAGACAAAAAAGACAGAAAATAGAATGTTTCATACAAACATATAAAAATTAGCCAGGCGGTGGTGGCGCACGCCTTTAATCCCAGCACTCGGGAGGCAGAGGCAGGAGGATCTCTGTGAGTTTGAGGCCAGCCTAGTCTACAAGAGCTAGTTCCAGGACAGGCTCCAAAGCTACAGAGAAACCCTGTCTCAAAAAACCAAAAAAAAAAAAAATTAACTCAAAATTATTCAAAGACAAACACATGGGCTAAACTGTAAAATTTTAAAGAGAAAATAGATGAATAAATTGTTGTGACCTTGAGCAGGGTGCCAGCTTCTCAGACAATATAAAAAGGAGGCTAAGCAGAGAAAAAAAAAGGCAAATTAAACATCGTCAAAGCTTAGTTTTATGCTTCAAAATACACCCCTGATTTTTTTCTTTGTCGAGACAGGGTCTTATTTTGTAGCCCTGGCTAGCCTGTAACTCACTATCTAGATAAAGCTGACCTTGAACTCACAGATATCCACCTGCCTCTGCCACCCAAGAGCTGGGATTAAGGAGTGTGCTACGTTGCCTGATTTAAATACACCCTTAAGAATGTGGACAGATAATGCTGCTAAGATATCTTGAATTTCAATTGGGTCAACATAATATAATGCCTAGTCTCCAGTTGTCACAACAATACATTGACTGGATGACTTAAAAACAGAAATATTTTTGACATTTCTGAAAAAAATTAGTAGTACAAAATCAGGACATGTTGGGTTCTCATGAGGACTCCTCCTGGCTTGCAGGTAGCCACCACAGTAAGTCTCTCTACATGATAGAGAGAAGGTGGAAGGGGAAGAAAGGGGAGAGAGAGAGAGAGAGAGAGAGAGAGAGAGAGAGAGAGGGAGAAGGAGGGAGCGCTCTTTATACAGGAACTAATACCACTCCTTACAGGGCCCAAATGAAAGAAAATATTTACTTATCAGATATCTAATCAAACACTGTGCTTAAGTTATGTAAGGAATTTTTACAATGTAATGATAAAAATGATAACCCAGTGTCAAAATGGACCAAGGAAATGACATTTCTCCAAAGAAGTTATTCAAATATCCCATAAAAATGCCCAATATCATTAGAATTCAAAGGCAGCAAATCAAACCACAATGCACACAAGTTCCCATATAAAGGATGGCTAAAATCAGAAAATCCCAATACAAGTGTTGAGGAGGATGTAGAGACATCGTGACCCTTGTGTACTGTTGGTGGGAATATAAACAACTGTGCTGTCTTAGAGGCTGTCTGACAGGTCCTCAGAAGGTTAAGTCAAGCCTAGAATTCAAAATTCCACTCCTGGGTGATTTTCATTTTAAGAAAAAATGAAAGCGGAGTCTCAGGAAATGATTGCCAAGAATGAAGACTGGATCCCCCAACCCCATGTAAAAAGCAGCTACTCCAAGTGATGGTGAGGGGGAAGGGGAGACAGGTGGACTCCTAGGAGCTCCTGAACCAGCTAGCCTGCCTTGTGGAGAAGCTGCAGGCCAAACAAAAGTTAGAAGACAATTAAGGAGCAACAGCCGAGGTTGCCCTTTGATCACCACACCTGTGCCATACACACAGGGACTGACATCCCTCACATACACAAATGCAAACACATGCGCACATAGAAGAAAAAGTGAAAATGTTTTCACTTAAAGTATTAGACATGATGTTCATAGCAGTACTACTCATAGTATTTGAACAAAAGGGACTATCAAATATCTATCATAAATAAAATACATTTTGTTTATACAATAAAATATTACTCAGCAATGAAAAGGAATGAAATACATTCTCCAATGTAAAGGAACCTTTGAAACATGCAGGAAACACAACACAAATACATGTTTCAATATGCATATATGAAATACTCAGAATAAGCAAGATTACTGGTTGGGAGCAGTTGAAGAAATGTCAGTACTGATTTTAATGGGTTTATAGTGTATTTTGGATGTGAATAAAATACCAAATATACTAAGGTATAATAAATATGACTGAGTTATATATTTTAAATATTTGAATTTTATAGCATGGAATTGTGTGTCATTAAGACTGCTCAAAGAACATTTTTAGGCAAAAACTGGATTTGGTTTCAACAGACCCTCATGAACTGAAATTTTGGAGTGTGTTCTGTAGGCAGAAGGGAAGGGACCCTGAGATGGAAGAAAAGAGATGCAAGATGCAATGATTAGCAAAATCTTAATGGAAAATAGAAAATACTTAGCAGTGATAAGAGGTGAAGATACGATGTATAAAATACCTATGTTAGAAAATGTTAAGTGGTAAAAGAAAACAGCAATAGCCTTAAATAATCATAACAGGAAACGAAGTTTGAATATTAGTGAGCTGAATACCCCATTCTAAAAGCTTGAAAAGCAAAGTGAGAATGAGGACAACAGGAAGGGAAGAGTAGACAGCACTGAAAAGCACAGATGAACAAAGCCAAGTGAGTTCTTTACAAATACAAGTTAAATAGACAGAGCGATTGAAAAATCACTTATGTAGAAAGGAGAAATATGCAAATGTTAAAGTTAAAATAGTAAGATACTCAAGTGCTGCTATAGTGGAAACACAACATGGTCTCGACAGTTCAGAACAACAGATTGCAAAACTTGGGTTAAAAAACTGATCCTGTCAAAGCGAAACTTACTAAAAGTTACTTTTTAAAAAATGTTTAAAACTGAGTGATTCTGTAGCTCCCTAAGCTATTGAACCACTGGATCTGTAGTTAAAACCTCTTTGCAAAAGAAAAGGGGGGTCAGTAGCAAAGAACTGGATAAGTGGGCTGTCTTAAGTTTGCAAAACTCCAACGAAGTGATGTATCAAGACAGTGGTAGTCGATAGTCAATTCTATCCGCACCCCAAACTATAAAAGGGCAATGAACCAAGCATCTATTGGCTCTTCTAGACTTAACTATCAAGCCATGGAAGTGTAAGGAGGGGAGCAGGTTAATCAGTGCTACAAAGTACAGCCACCAGAACCTAAACTTTAGGGACCTTCAGAGGACAGGTGACCCGCTGGAAAGATGGCTCAGTGGTTAGAACACTGGTGGCTCTTGCAGACCAGGATCTGGTTCCTAGCACCTGTACAGCCATCTGTAACTCCAGTTCCGGGGGATCTGAGGACACCAGGCAGACATGCAAGCAGAACACCCATACATACAAATAAAATAAATGCATCGAAAAAAAAATAAACTTAAGATGACAGCGCCATACTGGATAAACTATCAATTCAAAGCAATTCTAGCATATTCCATAAAGTTTCCCATGGAAATTAAGAGTCTGTTAAAATTGAATTCTTGGCAAAAGGTCTGTGATTGTCCACATCCCTAAAGACCAGCAGCAAAGCCTGCCCTACCAGCCATCACCGTTTATTGTTAGTGTGTAAGTTACTGACACGTGGGGTCGTGGACTAAGGACCGGTAGATAGGCCAGCAGAACTGAATATAGAACCAGAACAAAGCACACAAGGAAACAGGTCTGGTGCTGATCACTGGAGAACAATTAAGCTGCTTCATAAACAGCCCAGACGTGATTAACTCTCCATGTGGGGGGAAGCTGAATCCCTACCGTATAGCCTTCACTAATGTCGATTCCAGGTGGGTGGACTGCAGCCATATGGAGGGCACAACTAAACTTCTAGAAAACAACATTGAGGCATCCTTTTAGGATTTCAGAGTAGGGAAGCATTCCTTAAATGGGATAGAGAGCGTTCAAGCCATAAAGAAAACAATGGGAAATTGACAGCGTAAAAACTGAGGTTGTGTGCCAGAGTCTCCGTGATAAAGCTCATGGCTGAGCATCTTCCAGACCCATGTTGCTCTGGATAATTTTAACAGTTAATTTGTCACAATATAGAATCACCTTGGGGGGGGGGTCACAGTGAGGATCTGTCTAGATCAGATTGGGCTGGGGCTGTGTCTATGGGGTTTGTCTTGATTGTTAATTGGCACGGATAGACCTACCCAGCATGTGGGAGACACCAATTCTTGGGTGGACCCTGCATAAGAGTGAAGGAAACTCACGGGCTACTCAATCCTGGGTACTAAGCACAAGCAAGCTGGGAAAGGCAGGTGCATTTTACTCTCTCTGCTCTTGACTGCAGATGTAATTATGCTTGTAATGCTGCTTGAGCGACTGACTTGACTCCTCCACAGTGATGGACTGTAACCTGGAATTGTAAACTAAATAAACCCTTTCTCACTCCCCTGGGGAAAACAAACAAACAAACAAAAATCTGAGGATGTGACGTCATCCTAAGACGTAAAGTGAGAAGACCGGAACTACAGGTGTTAACGGTGGCAAGTTAAAGGAATTCATTTCTGAGCTAAAACACCGCTTAAAGCTTCAGTGGGCAAAAGATTTTAGCCTTTTACCATGCAAGAAATACAAATGGCCCATAAACATAGGAAGATTTTCTCGAATTCACTAATCATCAGGAAAATGAAATTTAAAGTCGCATTCTGGCACCATTTCACGTATGTCATGTTGAAAACTCAGGTCTCCCCAAGTATTTATTGGTGGGAATGGGGATCTATTGAATCTGCTGGTGGGAACATCGATTGAGAAAAAGAAGGGAAAACTAGAAGGTAGATAGTGATGCTCATAGCAGCAGTGTCGTAGGAGCAGCACTTGCCAAAGCTGGTTCTCAGCCGTGGGGGAAGCCTCTGCAGCTGCATCCACCCCACATGACTTATACACAGCCCCCAGAGACTCAGCAAGCACAGAAGGATACACGCAAAAGGGTCCAGCAATGACAACCTCAGACACAGGCTGTACTAAATGACCTGTTATGTGTGGATGTATCATAAATGGTAAACCTACAAAGAAATGTAAAGGGATAATAAACACCCAATCAACGACCATGTGGAAAGGGGGCGCTGTCAGGGAGCTACAGACAGGTTCCTCAGGTGCTGAGAATATCCTAGTTCAGAAACTTGGGACAGGTGTGTGGGTACAAATTTTAATTATTCTTTAAACTATACAGTTGTATTTCTCTGTGTGTTACATATTTCACAATTAAAATGTTTTCAATATTGACAATATTAGATTGTCCTGCAGGCCCTTCTAAGTATAATCTTGAAATTTCATAAAATCTAGTCTTGACAGTCTTGATTTCTCTGGCAGAGTCCTAGACCCAGCACACTTGATATTTCCCTAGTAACAAGCTAGCCCCCTCACCTCCCAAAGGAGCTACAGTAGAGGGAGGGAACTTTAAAATTATGCAACACCCGAGATGTAGACAAAGACCACAGACAAAGTCCAGTGACCTGCAAAATAGTCCATTTCTCTTTGGCATATGCTATGGCTGTGTGTGAGAGTGACTTCCAGGTAGTGTGTTCACAGATAACATTCATGTGTGTTTTCGACAAGCATTTTTAATTGGGTAATCTGCCTTTCTTGCTGTCCAGCCATATGATCTGCTTTGGTTTTGTGTCTATCTTTGAGTGGAGGAGAAAAGAGAGAGAGAGAGAGAGAGAGAGAGAGAGAGAGAGAGAGAGAGTGTGTGTGTGTGTGTGTGTGTGTGTGTGTCTCCCCAAGTAGAGGTCAGAGGTCACTTTCTACCTTGTTCAAGATAGTGTCTCTTGCCCATTGCTACATACTCCAGGCCAGCTGTCTCTACCTCCCATTTCACTGTAAGAATGCTGGGGTTACAAATGTGCCCCACTGAGCTAGCTTTACATGGGTTCTAGGTATCCAAACTCAGGTCCTCCTGCCTGGGGAGCAGTAGCTTTACCCAGAGTCACCTCCCCAGCCCCAGGTGGTTGTTTTTTTTTTAAATCATCAGACTTTTACATGTGTGGTGTGTGTGCATGTGTGCATAACGGCTGACCAGGTGTGCTCTTTCTCACCATTGCCTCACGTAGCCTGTGCCATGTGCGTGAGGCCCTGCCTGGCCTCATCCGTACCTGCTGTACCGCTCCTTTTTGCCCCTTGCCCCTCATCCCTGCTCCCTACTGTATTTCCAGGAGTCCCTAAGATTCTTATCAACTTTTACATCCTTCCTACCAGAAACTTCCTCCTCAAGCTCCTTGGAGGAAATGAAGGAACTGATTGTTCCGAGTTTTCTCATGGCCTCCTGGTTTTCTCCACTGGGAGAGATGACTCTGGAGGTGGAGCTGGCAGAGAAAACAAAGGAGAAAAAAAGAGAAGGGAAAAACAGGAGCTGTTTCCAATGAGGTAGTAGGCCATGACCCAACTAATTCCATGAAGCAATTGATCTGCCACCTGCGTGCCCAGAACAGCCTGTGCTCTGCTTCTGCCTGCTCCCAAGGCCAGGTATTGTTTGAGAGGACGAATTTTCATGGTGCCTGAAAATTGAGCCCTTCCTGGCTTCCTGTCACCATTGTCTCCACCATCGGCCCTGCCGTCCCCTTCCCCAGCAAGACTTCATACTGAATTCAAAATGTTCAGACACACAGCAAGCCCCAAGTTCTTCTTGTGGGCCCACAGAAGGTCAGTTCTAAAATGTCAGCCTTTTCAGTTTGCACAGAAATAAACTGAAGCCCCAGGAAGGAGAAGGCCAAGTTCATGGTCATCCAGAGACTTAGTGGCAAGGACAAGACTACAGCCCAGTGATCTAATTCCCAGGTCAGCCCATCCCCCTCTGTCTGTTAAGCCTGCTGCCAGCCTACAGAAGCAAGCAAACACTTGCAAGGCATGTTTGCTTGCCTCTGAAAGGCTCTCCCATTTCCAGCCCAGCTCCTTTTGCAGAACTCTCAGTAATGAAATAGTGTTTGCTGAGGTGATGTCACCCATGACAAGCTGGCTCCGCAGATCAACGGGCTTGGAAACTGTTCTGTTGGTTTCCTTACCACTGGCCAGGCTTGAAAGAGCTGCCTTGTAGCTACCCAAATCCTCAGGGAACCCGTGCCAAAAACCAGAGTACCTATCAGGTATTTTTTTTTTTTTTTTTTTTTTTTGGTTTTTCGAGACAGGGTTTCTCTGTGGCTTTGGAGCCTGTCCTGGAACTTGCTCTTGTAGACCAGGCTGGCCTCGAACTCACAGAGATCCGCCTGCCTCTGCCTCCCGAGTGCTGGGATTAAAGGTGTGTGCCACCACCGCCCAGTGAGAACTGTAACTCTTTAGGATAGTTGTGTCGTCAAGGCCTTTCCACCCAATGGCAGCCCATGTGGAAACCCAAGCTATCAGACAGTCTCCAGACAGGTGCAGGCAAGGGGAACTAGACACAGGACCCGAGGCCCTGTCCAGTTACCTTCCTTTGATTCCTGACTGACCCATTCTGCTTTAGGCTGAACTGGCGTCTTCTTCTGCTTACTGTGGTTTCATTGTCTCTGGGATTCTTTCGTTCCCATGGAAGAAACAACCTCTTTCTGTAGCTTATCATGTTCATTTCATAAATGAACTTCCTACTGGGAAATCTTATTCCCACACAGCAGATTCCTTTGATGGGGTTTGCTCCCCCATAAATTTGGTTGTTCGGATATCTGTGAATATGATACCTGTTTTTCTCTTACCTAACTGCTCTTTATTTCCATACAGTGCCAGGCAGGAGAATGCTTCCCAGTCAATATCGGCTTGATTTCTCTGAGTCATGTGCCCAAAGTGTGTGTTGTTTTCAGCAATAGGTAGAGCCATCGAGTTCTGGTGGATAGCCAAGAGCAATGGCAAAAGCCATCATTGTTTTTGTAGCATCTGGGATATCTCGCCTCACCCCCAGTACCCCCAGCCCAGGAGCTATCCCACATATGCAAAACCTGAGCTTCTTAAACAGGACTGTTGCCTTCCTCCCAGTGGGCTGAAACCATCTTTTCCTGTGTGCCTTCCCTTCACTCCCTCAGACTCCGCTGTGTCCCAGTCCTACCGCCTACATCTGTGGCTGGCAGCTTCCTGCGTCTGTGCTCTGTTGCATTTCATGTTGTCCATGCTTCACGTGGACGCCACCTGAGCCAAGGATCCTCCCATAGTCCTTCCCTCCACACTGATGGGGTTTCTTCCTTTTCCCCACTGTCTGTACCTACACGATGGCCACATCACCCATAATGCATGGGCACTGTCTCTCTGGAGACACCTTTGCCTCTTTGCAGTTTAGGGATTATGTATTTTGCATCCACGCCTAGAAACAAACAAACCCCGCTGATTGTGTGCAGCAAGAACCATCCAGACACCTCACATTTCCCATCCATTGCCAACACAAATTATCTCCTGTTAAGGATTTGGAGCCAGCAGTCTCCACATTGCTCTTGACCTGGTGGAGAGTCAAGCATATAGCAGTCTCCAGGGGATTTTTTTTTTTCAGTGAGTGATGCTTTCTCAGATTCATGATACCACCAGCTCCATGGCATGTCGAGAGTCCCAAGGCTTTGAAATTCAGTATGTTGAAAAGACTGTACAATATCCATGGTCCCCAAGGAATATACATCAGTAGCAACTGAGTTGTGTGCAAACTCAGGCCTGGGAGTCCAAACCAGACTCACACATCTACCTCTGAAGAGTGCCATATGAGTCTAATGCAGATGACCCAAAGGCCCATGAGCTCTGACATGTCACTACCCTGTGGCTCCCAATGACAAAGTCAGACACCAACCTTTCCCCCAGTAAGGATCTTCTGCCTACCGATTCTCCCAGACTCAACCTGTACTGTTTCTTCCCTTGTTCCTCCAAGTGTGCGGTTGCGGCCTGGCGCAGTCGGGCTTCTTCTTCAAGAACCAAGAGTACATCTGCACCCAGGACTACCAGCAGCTCTATGGCACCCGCTGTGATAGCTGCCGGGACTTCATCACGGGTGAGGTCATCTCTGCGCTGGGCCGCACCTACCACCCTAAGTGCTTCGTGTGCAGCTTGTGCAGGTGAGTATCCCAGGGGACCAGGGATACTGGGGAGGCCCCAGGGAAGAGGAAGACAGGGCCTTTCCCAGGCAACTCAGGAGCATATAGGCCTTATACTAGGCCCTGGGTTTCTGGAAACTTGAGGATGGAGTGCTCTGGGAGGGCTGTGGTTTTCAAATCATCCAGCAGCTAGATCGCATCTTGTCCCATGTAGTCTGACATAAAGCACTAGTTTGTCCTGTGATTGACAGCAGGATAAGGATCCAAACACCGCGCTCAACACCATTTCATTTCCCTTCAAAAGGCTCCCAAGGAAACCACCAAGTACCTTGTCCCTCAGAAATGCGTCTGGAAGCCAAGTAGCTTTCCACGCTCATCCTCAGGTAGCGCAAGGATGTCTGCTGATAGCCTTCCTCCATCCTCCCGACACTGTCTTTGGCTGAAAGAATGACCCTAGGATCTGGCCTCATCTGTGTAAGCCTCAGTAGTGGAGGTCAAATCCACTGCAGCCTCGTTGGTTTCGTGAAGATGACGGATAGGGTGTGTGCAGAGACCTGTGTCTGGTGACTGGCCTGCAGTGTCCCACTGTGACAGCCGTCTAACCGCTCTCAGGACAGCTCCTCTCTGCCCACTTCCCTGCCAGACAGCTCAACCACGTGTTAATTTAGCAATGCGCACCAAGGCCCTGCCGCATGCCAAGCAACACATTAAGGAGATGGAAACAAAATGAAGGAAACCTCAGCCCTGCCCACAAATGTGTTAAAATTTAATGGCCATCTCTGATTAAGTCATAAGCAAAATATGATTTGAGTACATGTGTATTTTTATTTGGGAAAAGAAAGTATTGATTAATTATTTTCCCCTGTAAAATCATCACTGGTTAGTTGCCAAACAGAGTAACCAGTTAGAATTTCTGACTAATGGCTGTATAAAAATAATAACAAATCAGAACAGTGAGGATATAATTACCCTGATTCCCACCCCAGATTTCCCTCCAATGTCCCAAGTTGCTGATAAAAAGACAGTGGGGTCACTTGCTAGGGCCTAAACTCGGAACGCACGCACATGTCAGGTACCCCACACCACATAAGCAAAAGCAGCCACTCAACTTCTTTGGCGATACTGGAGATCTGTGAGTCCTTTATCATTGGCTGGGCAGGCAGATGTATGAGCTTGAGACCCCCTGACTGGAGAAACTGAACAAACACAGAGAAGGAGGTAGAAGTGGCGTGTGGAGATGGTTAGTCTTCTCACTGGGAACAGGGTTTTAAGAACTGTCCATATAGTGAAAAGGAGGAATTGGCAACTTTGGGGCCAGCATGGTCTCTCTTGATACATAGAGATAGGACAAAAGCTGTGGGGAGTGGGGTTGCCTCTCCCTGTTAAAGGGAGAGCATGCGCTCACAGCTACAGTATGACTTACCGCTATCACGTGATATAAATAGCCCAACGCTATATATATATATATATATATCTCCAGTTCTGGCCCCCTAGATGTAGATGAATTAGGTCGGCACAATAAATAACCAAGCCAGCTCAAGAAGAACAGGTATTTTTAATGACTGAAAAGGGGGGGAGAATCACGCTACAAGGGTGGAGCTCCGAAGTCCTATCAGTCCTGTGAACACCGCATGGAGAGAGCGAGCGCACCTGTTTTCTCTTTGTTTATCTTCTGGGGATTCAGGTAGCCACACCCCAACTGGATGTGATTGGTTGACAATTTCCCCCATCATCTCCCCCTTTTGTCTAAACAAGATCGATCCAAACCCAACACAGCTATATACAATAGGAACAGATACCAAATATAAAATTACAAACAATAAACAATATTAAGTAAGGAACGCATAACAAAAGTTTTACTAAACATTTTATTTTAAGGAGTCTAACTATTGTATTGAAATTAAGCTTGGCTAAATTGTGAGGAAGGTAACTACAATTATCTAATCTTTAACTCCATCAAAGATCTGAGAAGGGAAATAATATTACTTGAGTGGACAGGAAGTGTAATCGAGAAACTTCCAAAATGTGTAACAAGTGACAGAGACAACTGACTACCTGGGCAATCACCCAAAGTCTCATTTGCAATGTTGAGGCAATCAACTTTGGCTAAGGCCTAAAGTAACTAACATACCATTTTTTAAAGGCAAGAAACTTTTTAAAACTATCTTACCCTGTCTTGGCAGAATATGACAGTTTTGTTTTATCCATTTATGGATACTCTGTATCTCTGTCAGTGGTTGAGATATGGGCATTTCTTTACCCAAAAGCCAGTTCTGCCAAGAAGAAAGGCTCCAGGTGGAGGGTCTTTGGTGCTCAACATTCTCTCGGAAATAAATTGGTGTTGCCAGGAGCGATTGTCTCACTGCCACGAAACTATGAAACTCTAAATTAGATTAAAGGCCATTTTCTACAGCTCCTTGAAGAGGTTGAAGATTATCTATCTATACTGAATATAATCTCTATGTATCTAAAAAACCTGATTAGTCTAATTATAAATATAACAAACATAGATGACTATTGATCTATAGTTTTTAATACCTATCTAACTTAAAGACTAAGACAATAAACAACTATGCAATTAATTAGGACAATGACCTTTAAATAAATAAACAATGTATAAGTATCTTAATCAGAGGTAGTAATGTACATTGCGGTATGGTAAATATATATATATATTAATACATAAACAATGTTTTAAACAGAGGTAGAAGCATTCATGCATACAATATTTAATATAATTTAACTTTGTATTAATATACAAAAATCTATACCAATATAATTGTCTAAAAACAATAACTCACAAATACAATCTATTATCCCATTATCCAAGTATCCCTCCTTTTTTTTTTTGCATGCACTCACAGCTACAGTATGACTTACCACTGTCATGTGATATAAATAGCCCAACACTATATATATATATATATATATATATATATATATATATATATATATCCAGTTCTGGCCCCCTAGATCCTGAGTGCTTTAGCCAGACTGTCGTTCTGAATGGCACTTGCCCTGCTGGATGCTTTAGAAATCAAGCTACATGTCTTAGAGAATACCTAAGCACAGGCTTTGCCAGTCAGCAGTAGCCACAGGAGCTTCAGAGCCGGAGAAACTGATTCTCTTCCTCATTTCCTCCCACAGGAAGCCTTTCCCAATTGGAGATAAGGTGACCTTCAGTGGTAAAGAATGTGTCTGCCAGACGTGCTCCCAGTCCATGACCAGCAGTAAGCCCATCAAGATCCGCGGACCAAGCCGTGAGTCCTCCCCACAGGAACCTGTCTATGAGCACTGTCCTCCCAAGGACTCTGTCCTGGAGGGAAGCAGGGGAGAGTCCCCCCCTCCATGGATACTGAAGCATGACCCAGTTGACATACAGCCCAGACACAGGCTCCGCAGCACAACTCGGGGAAGACAGGTTACCTAGACATATGCGGTGATAGCCAGAGCCACCTGCCAACTCCTTGAGTAGCTCTTTGCCAGGATGAGCTGGGTTCCTGACCCTGTGTACCAAGGGCTCGGCACCACGGTCAATCAGGTGTTTTGTGACCGGTAGTTCTTAATTTTTAGAAGCTCCATTAAGAAGTTGCAGTTAAAGCTCATGAAAGAAGTCATTCTGCGTGAGCTTTGTGGGAGATTCCTTAGCTGCTCCTAAGGTTGAGAATGACATCTTGTCATGAGAAAGGCATCCACCATGCCAAAATAATGGTATATTTTATCAAGCCACAGATTTGAGGTGAAAGTATAGATTGAGAGTTGAGAGTGTGTCTTAGAGCAGTCCTACGCTACGCTGCACAAGTCCATCCATTCAAGTGTGTGTAGTGACCAGATGTTTAAATCACTGTTCCTAGATGCCCTTATAGAGCTGTGGACTGCCTGCACCCACAAGCACACACAGACCCAGCCCCCTGGTTCTCCTAAGCCACACTGAGCTCCAGTGATCTTTCATGTTATATGACACCCTGGCTGGCCCCATCAAGAGAATCAATGAAAACCCATTAGCCTCCTGTGCTGCATTACTGTGTGGGAACAGAGGCAGCCAGCCATGGCACCAGCACAGTCAGCATGCTGGAGATGCATCACACCAAGGAGGGTGAGCCAAGAAGCCTCCGCATCAGCAGCTCCCAGCTCCCAGGGGCTCCATTACAGTCTGCCTAGCCATAGCGAGCTGATGGGAGAGGCAAGGAATGGGCTCCCTCCCGTACCTGCCCTTCCTTTCAGTGGAGTCAGATCCTTTCCAGGGGTGTGATGCTCAGGGCTCTTCCTCCAGTGTCCTTGGAGAACAATCTATTGCTCTGGCCAGGTGTTCTCTTGAGCTGGCTGAGTGTACACTCAGCTAGCCTTCATAACTCTTTGAATCACGTTCCCATGCCCAAAAGACTGAAGCCTGAGGTAAGGGCTGTGGCTCTGTGGCTTTACCTTCTTTGGAGTCCAGAGGCCAGCGGCTCCATGTGTGAAGAACAGAGGGAAGCAAGCTTGAGTTGTGAGGCTGCCAACCTTCTGCAGGAGACGAATGGTCTGGTAGCCTCCCTAAGGTTGATTTCCCCAGTCTTGAAATAATAATGGGCTACCTTATCATCCTCGCAGGGGTGTTGTGCAAAGCGCTGTGTTCCTGCACAGGGATCAAGCTAACATGACTGTTTAGACACAGCTTAGCATGACTACAGGTCAGAGGGTTAACTAAAGGGGAAGATTCACCCTGAATGTGGGCAGCGTTGCCCTTTAGGCTGAAGAATCCTTTAGGATGTCATCCTTTAAGATGACAAATGACCCACCGTAACCAGGCCAAAACACTCAAAATCACAAGCCAAAAGGACTCTTCTCTCCCTTAAATTGTTTTTCTCTGGTATTTGCTTACAACAATGAGAAAGGCTGGCTTACTCCAAATTTAATGTAGAAAGCACATCAAAGAAGCATTAAGAATAAGATTCCTAGGTCCACTGTCAATTCTCTTGGGTGCACTGTGTGTTTCTGTGTGTGTGCACTGTGTGTGCATTGGGGTCTCAGACAAGAAGCAGGCTTTCTCATCTGAGTGAACGTCTAATGTAGGAACATTCTAGAAGAGATTTCTAACAAAGAGATTCTAAAATGTCTCCACTATAATTTTGCATATTGGGATAGTGAGAAAAACGAGGGAAAGTTAAGAAAAAACAAGTGAGCATATGAGTAGCTTCCAGGGGAACCAAGGTCTTTGGCTTATCGCAGAAATAAAGGCCTTCACCCATGGATCCACAGAGAAGATTTCCTTGAAGTATTTTCTCCCAAGATAATCACTGACTATGCTACAAATGCATGGTATCCCTGACGGAAGGACACAGAGAATGTCTCCTGAACACCCAAGGAATAGAGAGTGCTAAAGCCAGATCTGAAAGATGGAGAAAAACAAACCAGGGGAAGGGAAATGGACAAAGAACTTAGTCTTTTCTCAAGCTATACAAGTGTGTGAAGTTTCATCTCTGTAGGGTAGATATGTTCTGGAAAAGCAAGAATAATGTTTACTCTGAAGAATATAGTCATGAACTGTCAAGAGGGGAAAATCAAGTAATCATATGAAAAAAAATATCTCCTCATAGATCTCATAAAGAAGAATCAATAGCAGGAGAAGCACCAGCACCAATATTCTCACAACCACCATCATCACCATCACCACCACAATCACCACATCACCATCACGGTCATTGCCATCATTAGCAGAGGTACCATCACCAGCAACTCCTCCATTACCACTATCTACCATCATCACCACCGCTATTTGACCATCCCCACTTCCAGCCTTTATTCTATTGTGAGGCATTGTAATAAAGGAACAGTTAATATCTCATTTAATCCTTACACATCTGTGAAGGCAGTAAGAGTAATTGCTTTAAAAGTAAGAAAACTGATACTTGAAGATCATAAATGGCTTTTCCAAAGGAAAAGGAGCTCCAGTGTTAAGGCATGAGATCTGGCTCTGAGACTATTCCCTTAACACCCTCCATCAAGAGTATATCTTTCTAAATGGAAAGCCTGTCTTCCTAGACAGGTTGCCTAAAGCAAGATGAGCAACTCATAGTGACTCACGGAGCCCACTTTTGCTGACCTAAATGGAATGATGATGTAGGCAACTAGACTAAAAATGGCTGCATGGGCTCTCTAGAGGCTTGGATAATAACGTGAGAGATTTGAGAGGAACAGGTGGGGACACTGTGCTTTCCGCCAGCTGAAGGCTGTAATTTTGGAATAGAGAGGAGTGGGCAGCTGGCTCAGCAAAATCACCAAGGAAGGGAGTGACTCTCCCAACCCTGCGTATGGCGCCAGACCCACAGGCCCCCAGAGAGGAGTGGACAAGACTGAAAGAAGGAAAAGGGAGAAAAGAAAATCTCAGGAAACAGGAAGCCCTACAATGGAAGATCAGCAGAGCAGTATAGAAAGAAAAGCCACAAATAAAGGGCATCCAAGAATCCTCAAAAGGAAGAAGCAGGGCTTCCCTTCAAAGGAGAATCACTCGGGCTTCAGATCAGAGATTTGGTAACACATAGGATGTGGGTGAAAAACACAAGAACTAGAACGACCTGTTATGTGAGGCCTGCGTCAGTTCTACTGACCTGGTTGTAGGGAAGACACTGAGAAGAGTAACTAAGGCTGGAGAAGACTCTTGCCTGGGCTAGCTTCTCACCATCCCCTCCACCAGCTCTCAGCCCAGCCTCCAACCACTCCACTCCACCAGCTCCTAATTGGATGTACCTGCGAGTGCTAAATTCATCGCAGGTGTGTCCCTCTCACTCAGATGGTACTTTTACTAGAATGTGACCATTTCTGCAAACGGCCAACCACAAGGAAGCCTTATTGAAGAGTCAGAGAGTTTTATTAATGGCTAACACAATGTCTACCACATTGCGTTCCCGAGTGACTGTGGATGGCCACAGCAAGTGAAACATAAAGTCTGAAGGGTGAGGGAGAGACAGACCATGGTTGCCCTTAGTTATTTGAAGGAACCATCATGGAGGAAAAGAGAAGAGTGTTCCTGGATATATAAGTGACAGGGTCAAGCCCTAGCTCCACGGAAGGGAGACATCCTTGACAGCCATGCCTGCCCAAACTGACTCAAGAAGGGCTGAGTCTTTGGTGTGTGATAAAGCATAAAATAAACACCACCTGTCAAAAATTTGGTAGCTTCCTGCTCTAGCTGAGACACTGGACCAAGTGCTCTATGAACTTGGAGCCCTCTGTAATGGTTGGGTCCTCTTAAGGAGCCACAGAAACACAAGCGTCGTATTTATGACCTAGAAAGTGTGACCAGACGCTGTCCGTCTGGACACAGAGGAGGCACCTGACCTACCAAAGCCATTGAATTTTTAAACCTGCAGTTTTATTCGTGGGGATAATTATATTAACAGGAAGACCTAGGTACGGATTCCAGAAAAGTGAAAGGGAAGGAGCTAAATCTCCAAGCGCCTTGTTCTCTAGCCTATCTGAAAGCTTAAAGCATTTTACAGTTGGAGAGCTTTCTGCCCCAGCTTGTGCTCAGGGATGTTGGAAATGGTGCTTGGCAGCCACGTGTTCAGTGCTGTATAAATTGACTCTATAAATGGGTCTTCAAGTCCCAGATGCTCCTCACAACCTTCTAAACACACCAAGTCTTCCTAGACATGCCAGCTCCTCTTCAGGGCCAGATTAAGGATTGTCTGTCTAGCCAGGCTCCCCCAAGTCTATATGTGGCTTCTCCTTGTATGCTCCAAAGTATGCATGTGTCTTGTGATACCAATAAAGAGGTTTGGCCTCTGGTAAACTTTGCCCAGTGACCATTTTCCTCTTCTAAAGTGGACCATCTATCTGATCAGCAAGACCTGAATTCACAGGATTTCCCAATGACCTTGGATGCTGGCTCCACTTCCTGCCCTTCCCACCCCTCTTTACATTCATTGAACAACAGACAGACCAGACCACTGGACTCCAACCTACTTTCTGTTTCAGCTCTGGTTCCAGGGTGACAGTGACAGAGACCAAAACCATATTTCTGGTTTGGGACAGTTTTCAGACAATGATTGTTGCATGCTGGGGGAAAATGAGCAGGACAAATTTGCTCCTTTGCCTGAGCACTGTGAGATCCAGTCATTCATATTTTCTTCAGCAAACATCCTTTGAGTTTCCACTCTGTGCCTAGCACCAAGCTAGGTAAGAAAATAGCTTTAGCACAAAACACAAGTATGGCCTTTCCCTAGTTAATTTTTTTTTTCTTGTTGTGGTCAAATACTTGGCAAGTAACCATTTAATAAGGAAAGATTTCTTTTGGTTCATGGCTCAGAGAATATATAGCACAATCCCCATCGTGGCAGGGGAAACATGGCAGCAGGAGCAAGTCACCGCTGCGGCAGTGGGCATGCGCTCACACAAACAGCAGACCAAACAGCGGAGAAAGGGAATGCAGGCACTGGGACAGCGAACTTCCTCCTCTTCTCATCTTTACCCAGTCCGGGAGCCCAGCCCATAGGGTGGTGCCAGTCACACTCAGGGCAGCATCTCCCTCCCTCAATTCAGACTATAGAAATACCCTCACATCTAAATGGGTGTCTCCATAGAGTTCTAAATCCAGTAAAGTTGACCAAGAAGAGGAGGCACCGCATGCTCCTTACCTAAAGAGGGATGGAAAGATGCAGCCTGTCTCCAGAAACAGGGCTCTCAAATTCCACCATGCAGAGATCGTGGTGAAATTAGATGGGGGCTGCAATGGAGCATGCTCAGGCTTCTCGGTGGTGCAAGTATGGCCGGCACTGGGGTGACAACAGGGAGAACGAGCTTGGACGAATAGTGGTCATGGAGAGCAGTGGGGAAGCTTGTTCCTTCCTCCTCATTCCGTGGTCCTTTCCCTCAGGCCAGAGCTCTGGCAACCTTTCCTCTTGTCTGGTAAGGTCTCTGGGTACCGGCAGCACCAGAGTGGGGGAGAAATGGCATCCGGGGCTGGGTTCCTGAGGCATGGGATGATGGCAGGAAGTCTAAGGGACCCAAGATGTCCTACTTTTGTCTTTGCAGACTGTGCTGGGTGCAAAGAGGAGATTAAACATGGCCAGTCACTCCTGGCACTGGACAAGCAGTGGCATGTCAGCTGTTTCAAATGCCAGACCTGTAGTGTCATCCTCACGGGGGAGTACATTAGCAAGTGAGTATCGCTCCATCTCCCCCTCTCCCGAAGGCTACCTGGGCCTCTGTATCCTACAAGGCTGGCCCACTGTCCTCTCCTGAATCTCCAGCATCACCCTTCATCACATCCATTGGAAGTCACACAAGCCACATGGCCACACTCCTAGCCTCTTTCTGCCTTAGGTCTTCCCATGTTGTTTCCTCTCCCATGATGCATGGGTGGTCCTCACCTGTGGCTCCTTCCCTTCCTTCCATATGCCTCCAACTCAGAGGTGACTTCACTCCATCATTCCCCACCTCCATTCTTCCATTCCTATCCTCAGACTGCCCAGTTTCTAACACGGGCTACCACCATTTATAATTATACATATTCATGTGCATGCCTTAGATGGTTCACCATTTACTGAGCTTTCACTATGCACAAAGAACTAACAAATGGCTTTGGATGGACAATGACATTAAACCTCCAATGGTCAGGCACGGTACATACCTTTGATCCTAGCACTAAGAGGCAGAGACAGGTGGATCTCTGTGAGTTCAAGGTCAGCCTAGTCTAGACAGTGAGTTCCAGGACAGCCAGGGCTATAATGGAGGCCCCCATCTCAAAAATAAAAACAAACAAACAAACAAAAAAACTTCTCATGGTACAGATACTCCAAGGAGTAAGCAATGTGCACAGTGACAGTTCTACTCTCTGTCCCTCCCTGGTTGGGGACTTTGATATAATTACTGCTGATCCCCAGTATTTAACACAATGCCTGACCTGAAGTTATTGCATGGATTTAACAGAGATGGTAGATAAATAAAATTATCATGTAAGAGAACTCAACCTCAGGGACTTAGACATAGCAACTTTGGACAAGTTCTTTTCAGGCTTCTGCACTAGTGACCACACATATATATTCAAATCCCCAAAGGCAACTGTGAGCAACGACCCTCAGGACACTGACACTCTCTGATCCCAGATACTTCGTCTATCCCACAACTGGCCTAAAGCCAGGTGATGTGAGCTTGCGTTTGCTGTAGAGACACATTCACCAAGGGAGACAAGCTGTGGACAGGAAGAATTGGGACACCAGGGGGTCTGTGGAAAGAGCCTGTGGGTAATAAGTGTCAGTCATGAGTGACCAAAAACCCCACACAACACATTGGAAAGCAACAATTGGGGTCGTTTGACTCAGACATGGGAAGGTCACAGGTACACTAGCTTCTTAAAGATGTCTTCAGCACTACAGAGTCTCTCTCTCCTCCCCTACTCCCTTTCTCTCTCCAACCTTCCCTCCCTCCTCTGCTTTCCTCCCCATTAGATTTGTCCCCAGGTCGATGAAGTGGCAAAGAAAGTCACCAACTGCGCCTGGGTTTTTAATCATCAGTTCAGCAGGCCTAGCGAAGAGAGAGGCCGCTCTGTAAAAACTGCCGCAGAAGTCTTGTGACTCCCTCTGGTTTAGCTGCCTTACTTCACCATTCCCTCTCAAACACTAACCGGGAGGGCGGGAGGCCCCCAACCCCTAAGGCAGCCCTTTCTTGACACTTAGAAAGCTAAAGTAAGAAAGGGTAGCCTCCAAAGGAAAAGTTCAGGAAGAGGAAATAGCTGCTGGCCAAACATAGCCACCTGTGCCCAAGGTGCAAAAGGGGGGCTATCGCTAGTCTGAGAAAGGAAGGGTCCCTTCTAACTAGCTGCAAGTGGCATCTGGAGTCTGAGCCTTGTGGAAGGTTTGAGCTGGGCCTTGAAGGACTGGGTAAGATTCAAAACACAAAGACAAGCTTGGAGACAAAACCCTAGCCCATCCAGGGAAGTAGGGTGGGCGTGGGTTAAACGCTTCCCTCCTCTTTGGGAACTCAAGTGTGTACACAGGCGAAGCAGAGTGCCAGGCTGCAGAGGTGAGCTGTTCAAGTCACTGAGAGCCCTCGATGCCATTTCAGTAGGTGGCAGACATTCCTCTCTAAGCATGCTGGGTAAGGAATGTCTGTGGGAAGTCACCAGCCATGAATCATTGGTTCTAAGTTAGAACTTTCTGGGGCAATAAAGGCTTGTGCAGAACTCTGGAGCCCTAGCCTAGACTGCCTGCCTCCCTGGGCATCGGCAGTCTGGCTCTGGGCCCCTCACCTGCTGCAGCCAAGTGGTAGGAGAGCCCTGAAACTATTACAGATGCTAAAGGCAGAAATCCTTCTGCCTGTGGGACCTTGGCCAAGGACTCAACAGCTCTGAGTCTCACCATGCTCATTTGTTAATAAGATGTTATGTTCCATATCTAATAAGGACACAGTAAATGTGCTCTTTCCCATCTGCCTCTGTTTATAATCATGTATATTTCCAATTCTCTAAGGCATCCGCAACCCAGGAATCTGACTGAAGTTGTATCAGCATCTTTACCCAGATAGCAATTTCTTTTTCTTTGCAGTTACCCACGCTTACATCCACAGAGTAAGACCATGGTTAGACGTCAGGGATATTGAAAGAGTCAGGGAGGTTTCATGGTGGAGACAGAGAAATAGCCTGCCTGCTCTTTAGGCCTATCTGTGTCTGAGCCATGGTACCCTACACCCAAAAGTGGGCAACAGTCTCCTTGAGGACTCTCACAGCCACTGTGGTGATTACTGCCTTTCCTGAGTAGACAGTGAGCCAGGCACTGACTAAACCCTAGTACTGAGCCCATCTCCGTCAATCCTCATGAAAATATAGGGGGAAACCAGACCACCTGAGTCTGAGCCTCAAGTGTAAGCAGATCCTGGATGACCTGGGGAAGTTACTTACCTGTTCCACACTTGGGCTTGTTCATTCAACACACTGGAAAATTAATAGGACCAACTTCCCTAGGCTGCCATAACCAGTAAATGACATGATCCATGTGCATCACTATCAAAGCAAGAAATGCCAGCTATTAGCTATAGAGAACAGTGTAACGAGCCATAGCAGGGCTGGTGAGAGCCTTTATCAGTGGATAAAGACACTTATCACACAGGACTGGCACCTGAGTTCAATCTAAAAGCTGATCCCTGGAACTCATATGTAAAAGTGGAAAAAGAATAAACTCCACGGTTACCCTCTGACATCTACATGCCTACACACACACACACACACACACACACACACACACACTGATAATAATAAATAAATAATTCAAAAGAATAAGCCATGGCAATCTGACCTCTGTCCACTGAGTCCAAGCACTTGATAGAAACAAGATATAAACACTGCTTATGGGAGACTTTCTTGTGAGGCACTGGTCCATCCGCTCAACCAAGTGCTTCTCTCAGTTATGGATAAAACTTTTGGTTAAAGGAGAAACTCTTCTGGATCTGTAAGAAATTGATCACATTACTACATCCTAGAAGGGAAACCAGGATGGGCCAAAAGGAAAAGGGAGACATTTCCCTAATGCTTTGAGAATGCTGTACCACGTGCAAGCATTTTATTTTCTACAGGAAGCAAAGTGTGTCTTAAATAATTTTTCAAAAGAGTCCTTTGGGGAAAGAGAAGCAGGTGGGACTGGATAACTCATGGGGGAGGGGAAGGGAAAAATAAAAGGCCACCCAAAACGACAGCCCAGAGCAGTGGCTCCATCGGTGCCTAGGGACCTCACCCAGTGCAGATTCCCATAGATTTTCTTTCCCTGTAGATCTGAGAAGCAGTTTAATTTTGAAAAGCATTCCGAAGCTCCCAGTCTTGGCCCATCACCGCAGACCAGGTCCTGACCGAGGACACCCTCCCCGCTCTACTCACTTCCCACGTCAACTTCCTCTTGTAGGGATGGTGTTCCATATTGCGAGGCTGACTACCACTCCCAGTTCGGCATTAAATGTGAGACATGTGACCGGTACATCAGTGGCAGGGTCTTGGAGGTAAGTGAGGCTGAGTCATCACGTGTGAGCAGCATGACTTGTGACTTCAAAAAGTCCCGTGTCCTTTCCTCCATTGCTTAAACCTCCCAGAGTTAGCTTACAGCATGGCCCTGACCAGATAGCCTTGCTGAGATCTGAGAACCCCAAAAATAGAATGTGGACAAGATAATTCTTGGTTCAAAAACCGCTGGGCCAAGGAAATCAGTTGCTTCTTTGGATTCAGACTCAGACAGATTTCTACGGAGTACCAATTAGAATTTTCCTCCTGGCTCTACCTTGGGATGGAAGCCCTTTTTATGTTTTAACTGTTTGGTAATGTGCTCACTTAAGAACCAGCTTTGTCTAGCAGCTTGCTCTCTAAGCCCTTCTTTGGCTGGTCCATCGCCATGGCAACAGCTCTCCCCAGCCTCTGATGCACTGCTCTCTCTCTGCCAGTGACAGACAACCTACAGTCCCTTGCTGAGTCATTGACCTTCCTATCCTTTCTTTCCACACCCTGTGGGACTAGCTGCTACCTGCCCATATTTTGGGGCCACCTACCTTGAAGGGTTCAGTGTAAAGGGAAAATAATTCCCTAAGGATAGGGACAATTGAGTTGTGGCATGTCTCTACTGCTAATTCATCTCTGTAGGCCTCCATTTTGCATCTGATAGTGGCTAAGGAGTGGCAGGCTGGTTCAGCCACTGTAGGCAGAACTATTAGCACT
Source organism: Ondatra zibethicus (assembly GCA_004026605.1). Taxonomy (NCBI): domain Eukaryota; kingdom Metazoa; phylum Chordata; class Mammalia; order Rodentia; family Cricetidae; genus Ondatra; species Ondatra zibethicus. The sequence goes on along the minus strand of PVIU01000049.1, from coordinate 501,246 downwards.
GCCAGTTGCTTGTGGTTACCATGAGGACCAAGTTGAAAAGGATTCCCCGGTCACATGCGGGTTCAGCAGACAAGCACAGCAATCAAGACAGGCCTGTGTAAGAAGATGCACTGAAGCAGAGTTCTGAGGACAATGAGGTCAGTGTATGAAAAGCCAGGGGACAGGACAGGGAGAAAGGTCAATATGGCCTTGAAAATAGAGGGTGGGAATACAGAGTATGTCACAGAAGGCCTATTTCCTGGGACTGTGTCCATCTTGTTTAAGAGCTTGGGTTTTATAGTAAGTGTAGGGGAGAACCTTTGGAGAACGTTAAAAAGGAGCAGTGTGATAAGATGGGCATGTTTTTGAAACCTGCACTGAATGTGATATGGAAAATTAACTATAGGGAGTTGGAGAGAATCAGATAATCCAATGCAGTAAATTACTAAATGACTAGGCATCTCTAAGTACTAGTGAAGAGGAACAGAAGCGCACAGGAAAGGTCGCTGGACCCAGGAATCCAAGGGTGTGAGGTACAAGAATAAAGAGTCTATGGATGATTCACTGGGCACTGGGGAGTTGTGGAGAAACTGAGCAGGAATGACCTGGTTAGAGCTGCACCTCAGAGAAGATAGCATGGTGCTCACAGGAAACTGGAAGAGACGCCATCAGGGAGCCCCTGTGTACCAAGGGCAGCCAACTTTGTCTCCAGCTCCATGAAAGTTGAAATTCAGTAGCTCAGCCACTGTGGGGCAACTTGAGAATTTGGGGACTGAGGAAGAAGCCAAAGTTGTGTCAAAGTGTTGAGTCTGGGTGACGAGAAGCTTAGTATGGCATCTGTGGAACCGGAGATGGAAGAGAGAAGCCAGATAATCCAGGCAGATTCATGGCGAGCATGTGAGATGGGATGTAACTGAAATCCCAGGAAGGTTTCAAGAGGACAGACAGGAAGGTATCTCAAAGCCCAGAAACAAAGCCTAGACCTGGAGAAGCCTAGCACTCAGAACTGAGTAATAGCATAAGAGCAGACAGGTTCTCCAAGGCAGAGGAGAGAGATTGGCAGACTGGGAAAGGGCTATCACCAGCCTTGGGAAATGGCTGCCTGCGGGTGGCACAAAGACGTGGAGTTGTTATAAGAAGAGAAATAATTAAGGAACTAGGAGGAGGGTTGGGGAGCTGGCTCGGTTGGTAAAGTGTTTGCCTTTGAAACACAAAGGCCTGAGAGCTTCAGAACATGTGTTAAAAAGTCAGGAGCAGTGGTTCACACTCGCAGTCCCCGTGCTGGGGAAACAAGGACAGGCACATCCCTGGGCTTCACTGATCAGCCAGCCAAGCCTACTTGGCAAGTTTCAAGCCAAGGAGAGATCCTGTCTCCAAAATCAAGGTGAAGGGATTGGCGGGATGGCCCATAAATGGCTGTTCTTCCAGATGATCCAGGTTTGATTCCCAGTACCCATATGGCAACTCACAACCATCTGTAACACCAGTTCCAAGGGATCTGGTGCCTTCTTTTGGCCTGTGTGGGCACCAGGCATGAAAATGATACACAGATAGATATACATGAAGGCAAAGCAGTCATGCACATAAAATAAAAATATGTTTTAAATGGACAGCTCCTGAGGAATGATAGCTAAGACTCTCCTCTGGCCTACCCAAGCATGTGCATGCACATGAACCTACACACATATGTAGACCTGTGCTTGCTTGTGCACTCAGGGTAAGAGAGGAAAACTGAGAGCAGCGTAAAAGATGGAGCTTCAGGAAACATGGCAGGTCAGTTGGAATCTTGGTCAAAATGTAGAGAAGTTAAGGGATGAGGGGGCTGGGAAAGGCTGGTGCGTTTGGTGAAATTTTGCCTTAAATAGTAATTGATGACTGCTTCTGCATAACCGAGGAAGAAGCATCTAGCAAGTTGTGGAGTCAGTGGGGGGAAGGCCACTAAAGCTAGATTCAAGAGAAGAATCTTGATGCACACTAGGCTGCAGCTAGCAAGGTTTTCTAGTGGCTGCCTTTTGTTTCCCAGTGTGGCAGTCTCTCCTTTAAAGGCAGCTGTGACTAGATTCCCTCAGCATGTTACTGACTTCCCCCACCCCTCACTTAGCGCTGGAAAAGACATTTAGCAATCAGCTCTCCCAGCCTCCTTGTTTTACAGATGAAAAAAGAGAGACCCAAGACAAGTGATACCTTTCCAAGGTCAGAGGCAGAGATGGAGTCTGGGATCACATAGTGGTGCCTAAGGCTCTCAAATACCCAGGGGTCAGGAGAAAAAAAAACATGGATTTGAATTCTAATTTTACCATGTCTAGCCACGAAACCTTAAGCAAGTCTTTGTCAATAGTGTAGACTGTCATTTCTTTCCTAATGAGTATGTTAAGCAGGACTTTGTTTAGTTGGAAGGCAGAAGCCAGTCTCAAATCAGGGGGGCTGAAAAGGACATGTGTCCATTCCCATAATAAGAATGTGGGCATCATTCTGGCTTTAGGCTTAGCTGGAGAATGAGGCTGATTAAGATCCCTTGAATCTTTGACCATCTTGGCTCCACATTCTTCTACATTGCCTTTATTCTGAAAAGGATTCTGCTTTGTGCTTGGGGTATTGGACACCAGTTGCTTAGGCTTATATCCTATCACAGAGCCACATATAGCCACATCTGGAGTGGTTGATAAAATGTTCTTTCTTAATGGCTCAGCAAACATCTGGGGGCTCTCTAGATAACTGTCGGGCCCATCCCTGATCTCACTGTGCCCATAAAGTTGGAATCAGCTTATTGGTGGGGCTCACACAATATAACCATATGGCTTGATAGCGGGTGGTCCAACTGAGCAAAGCTTAGTGCTATTTCTGGAAGATGGGTAAGGATGCTGGCTAGGCAATAACCGCCCAGTACAGGGCCAGCATATCTCCAGTATACTGCAGACACTTCAAACTGTTTCTTGTCTTCTCATCCCAACATTCCCATTCTCTTCTGAGGCCATCTCGTGACTCCTTCCTTCTCTGGGGACAAATGGCTAAGTGTCAGTCCCATCCCTCCTATGTCCTCAGCAAAAAGAACCACAGCCTGCTCTTGCTCCACTTTAGACCTTGACTGCCAAGCTTAGTGCTCTCTAATATGGCCTTCCTTAGGGGTACCAACTCTTTGCTGCTTTTCCTCACTGCCTTCTTAGCTTCAGTTTGTTAGTATGTAAAATGGCTCGTTGCATCTCTCTGCCTTTGTTCCCTTATGCTGGGCGAAGGCTGCCCTGGCAGCCTCCCTTCTATCCCATTATTTCCTAAGTCATCCAGGACCAACGCTGCTGAGACAGGCCTGAAATCTCTTTTCATCTGGGGCAGGGTGGCGGGTGTGACATTTAAGAAGATGTGCGTTCAGTATTGCGGAGCCACTGTTGCCATGATGGAGAGAAAATCAGGGCCCAAAAAAGGCCCTATAATTGAAATGATAAGGAGACACAGTAGGAAGAGGCTACTAATTAAGCTGATTATCCTTGTCATGGTACTGGAGGATCGGTCCCACAACTTCCTTGCTTGGGAAAATAGCAGGCTCTTTCTGAAGTTTGAACACAGCTTACTCGACAACAAGGACAATTTTCTCACTGGTGGGAACCACAGAAACAACCAAGAATGGAGAAAGGGGACATTGAAAATTATTTTTTTTGGTAGAAATCTGCCCTTTTCACGTTCTTGCTAAGTTTTGAGATAAGAGTTTCTCCAAAACAGACAAGCCCATCCCAAGAACCCCATCCTTAAGATGGTTTGCAGATAAGATTTCTTTACACAGTTGTGATTTCGGGACTAACATCAGACTAAATGCTGATGACTCCTCCAGGAGTCATCCATTTACCTCATCCCTCCCCTAAAAATACCTGTGCTGTTATGGGAAAAAAATTCATTCAAAACAGGCTTCACCTTCCATCCCAGGCTCTGTGCTACTCCTCCCATATGCAAATTCTAGATGTCACCAAAGGGACCTAGCACATCAGGTCTTCTGGAGTAAGATTCTAGTATCTAATGCAGAAGTGAGACCCGGGGTGGGGTTGGGGAGGTGACCCTTCTACCTGTTTCCAGGGAGACCTTCAAACACAACGTTCTCAAAAACCATTTATTCCGTGCCCCCCCCAAAAAAGAGATTTGCACTCATTTCCATTTTTAAATGAAATATTGGTCAGGAAGGAAAGCGAGAAAAAGGAATGTGTTTACTAAAGCCAGGTTAGATAGGCCAGGCTCAGGCTGAGAGATCCAGGAACAGCCTTCTAGCCTAGGCGTTAGGAACGCACCAATGGGTCCTGCTTCTCACATAATTTATGCGCTGAGCCCATTAAAAAAAATCTGTCCTCCTTAAGCTGTGCTCATAATTTTTGCCATGTTTGTAAACCTTACACACTCAGCCTTACCTAATACTTTAATCTGTCTTTAAGTTGACTCACTTAACAGACAACTGGTACAACGTAACAGGAAAAACAGAGTCGTTTGCCAGTTGAAGATAGCCCAAAATGAATATCATTCTAGCCAGATTTTCTTGCTTGTGAAGACTCTAAGCCTCACGCTTGTTCTCATTCTTACACAAGTGTGTTTTAAATAATGCTACAGATGCATGGGCGCTGCGCTGGTACATTTTCCCTGGTGAAGTCAGAACTCAAAAACAGAGTTGAAAAGGGTCTATCTATCAACCTATCTATCTCCTCCTTCCTTATTCCAAGACAGTGCTATTAAGCCTCAAGTTCATACGGTAGTACTTACAATCATTGTCAATATCATTCGTGTTAAGGGCCCTTATACTCAGGAACATGCGGGCAGTCCTCAAATCAACATCTCCTTATGGGCAATGAGGAGACAGGGAATAGTGTCCTCTGATGGCCCTGCCCGTGTCTAGGGAAATCCCCTGAGCTTCCATCAAGACCCATGAAGAAACCACCAAGCTATCTGGGTAGACTCTTATATGGTTATGGTTGCCCCTGGGCAGCCTCCCAACCGACCACAGAGCCATGGAGAAGACACCAAACCCACCAATGTTCCCAGAAAGTGTTCACCCTCTAGCCCCTACTGGACAGTGGCCTCAGTTCTGATGTTCTGCTCCGTATCCTGATTTCCACAGGCAGGAGGGAAACACTACCACCCCACCTGTGCCAGATGTGTGCGCTGCCACCAGATGTTCACCGAAGGGGAGGAGATGTATCTCACAGGTAAGCAAATCTGACCCTCGAAGGCGTTCTGGTAGGCTCGTGGCTAGAAAAGAGATAGCCTCCTTCCTCTTCAGTGTTATCGCTGCTGTTGGCTTGCCCTCAAGATTGCAATTAATTCTCCCCTCTCTGGGTGGATGAGGGAAGTTGCCGGAATGATTAATATGAAGTGACATGTAATCTGCCTTCCATCCCCATGTGCCTCCACCGGCTGCTCCTCTGGCCTGCTTCCCTGGCAATCCTCTGAGCAAATTCTTCTGGCTCCACGTGGAGGTTGAGCTGGACAAGGCCAAGGGGTCAGAGAACCTCAGGGTGGCGGGGGATGCCCAGGCTACTGAGTTCACACAGTTTCTACCTGTCCTGTTCCATCCTGTTTCAACTCACCACATCTCAGAGTATCCTAGGAGGCCATGGCTCAGGGCTCCCAGGCTGAAAGCCACAGTGGCCTCTCCTCCTGGTCCGTCTGTCCCTGGATTCCTGCTCAGACACCCAGTCACCTTCAGATGCCACTCATCCCTCTGCCCTCGGTCCAGCCCCTGATCCCACTACATCACAGTGCTCTTGGCTCCACTCTTCTGAAAAACCTTTCCCTCCTACCCCACTGGTTTGATACAAACACGCATCATCTGAGGGAGGCCTTCTCACCAAGGCACCAAGCCTTGTATCTAGAACTTGAACAAAGCCACCGCCTACGCTGCCAAACCAACTTCACGTTAGCAATTGCTTCTGGGGCCCCTAATACGTGGGAGCTCTGTCTCATCACAACACTACAGCCCAAGGCAGGAACTAGGTGTTACTCAATAATCCCGTGAATGGCTGTCAACCGTGATAAAGAATGTTAAGGGGAGGCTATCGTGCCAGGGACGGTCCCCTACGGAAGGGCCAGGAGCAGAGCTCCTGGTGAGTGACTGATAACTGGTGTGCTCCTTTTTCTTTCTATCACTGTTACCAATGTGCCCAACAAGAACAACTTAAAGAGAGAAAAGATTTCTTTTTGCTCAAAGGGTTTTCAGTCCATCACGAAAAGGAAGGGTTCATGGTCGCGGACCTTGTGATGTAGGCTATTTATATCATGGTGAAGGAAGAAGCAGGGGGCAAGCAGGACCTAAACCAGGCTTCAGGCTGTGACTTTCAAAGTCCCACTTGTCGTGACTTCTGCCAACCAGGCCCCACCTCCTGAAGGTGCCTCGGCTCCCACAGCACCCAGCTGAGAAACCAGCATTCCCAGTATGAGCCCATGGTAAACATTTGAGATTCAAAACCTAACCGTTGATCCCGCGGTCTGTTCAGGCTGCAAAACAAACTAACATAGATGGTGGCTCATCAATGACAGATGTGTATTGCTCAGCATTCTGGAGGCTGGCAAGTCCAAGATCAAGGCGCCCACAGATTTACTGTCTGGTGACGGCCTACTTTCATACTGGTACTAGCTTCTTGCTGTATCCTGACATGCTGAAAGGGACAAGGTGATCCCTGAGGCCTATTTCATAAGGGTATTGATCTCAACCTCAGAAATTCTGCTCTCATGATGCAGTCATTTCCCCAAAGCCCCCTCCTCCTAATATTGCTACATGAAAGGAGTGCGTACAGCGGGGTCAGTATTCGGGCTAAGAAGCAGGACGAAGACTAACAATTCTTAGACAAGCCAGGAGGAACCAAGTACAAGCAAAGTACAAGAGGCTATGGGGACTCAGAAAGGAAAAGATTAAATTATGAATGTCTTGTACACTAGGATATTTAGTAGCATCCCTGGTCTACACCCACAAGGTGCCAGTAATGTGAACTCTCCATTGTGACAATCAAAAGTGTCTCAGATACTGCCTAACATCCTAGGGGATAGGGAAGAGGGCAAAATCATCCTCAGCTGAGGCCTGCTGGCCCAGAGCTATTCAGCAGAAACTGGGCACATTGGGCAGGGACTCCTGTGTGGGACTCAATGAAGAGGCCGTTTCAAACACTCTGGGACTCTAACTGCTTCCTTGAACATAGCATCATTCGGGTGTTAGATGGGGAAGGATGCTGCTTTAAACTGGAAAACCACAGTCCTCATCGTATAGATGAGGACAGGGATACACCTAGAGAAAGGCAGGGGCCTTTGTGAATCAGTGTGCAGGATGAAAAAGAATCTGGCCTGGGATTCCCTCCAGGCTCTCTCCACCTTCCTCCACAGGACTGAGACCTGGGCTGATATCCAGGTCTGGTCCTTGTGGCTCCCCGTGAGCACGAGCACCCTCCGCGATCCTGAGTGATTCCTGCTTCAGGACCCTGTATTACCACTATTAGCAAACCAACCACCAGTAGGACGTAAAGTTTGCCCTTGGGTTGAAAATCTACTGTACCTCCTCAACCTCCTGCCCTCGGACCTGCATTACCATCTGTGCACCGTGAAGCAATCAGCATCTTTTTGCCTTCCTGCTTCAATTCCAAATCCTTCTCTTCCCCCTTTGGTACTTTGACCTTGATTGCTTCAGACTCGGTCCTGGCACTATTGCTTACTAATTTGTTTACCGTAGACAAACCTCTTACCTCTCTGGACCTTGATTGTCTAACCCGTATGATAGACTTCAAGCTGCCCCTGTACGATACAAGTGTAGTAAATTCCTGGTCAGAGACAGCCCTCTCTTTGTTCACTTACCACCTGTGTCTTCTGAGGCCTAGCATGTGTCCCGTAGTGCTGGAACAGCTGAAGAGGCAGGAAGGAGCAACAGGAGACAAAGGCCCTGCCCTCAGGGAGTTCCAGCCAGGAGTTAGGAGCTTTACTCCCAACTTCCCCCGATACTGAAGGAGTTAAAGAATGGAGTCAAGTCAACAGCTCTGTGTTTGTGAGAGAAATGCACAGTAGAACTTAAGGCAGAAATGCCTCCAGGAGGTGGGAGATATTCTTGGTCATGAAGAAGAACTGTCACCTTCTCAATAATTATCCCCATTCCTACCCTTCTGGCTCCTGGGAGAGTGGGAGTAATTGCAGGGTACGAGAGGACCCTGCCTTGAGGGGTGCTGAGGGATCTGCCATGAGGGGGCTTGGGCCATGGGTGCTAGAATCATAATGATTCTGGTTATGGGTGTCATGTGTGGGTGGCAGCCACCAGGAGTTTCAGTTACCACTGGGAGCTGAGCCTAGAATACACTCACAGAGTAACAGCACCAGGACTCAAGAAATGGCAGTACAGGAGTGGAATGAGCCAGCGGAGAGGGAGCAGTCCTGAGTTCAAGGGTCAGCACTTCCGCTAATGGGTTGTGATCCTGAAGAGTGACTCTCTCCTCTGGGTCTCTTTCCTCCCTTGTCAAGTGCGGCTGGTACCACTCTCTCATTGATCTGTTCCAATGAAGGTCACGCTACTCCAGGCTCTCTAGTGCGTGCCAAGCATTCTGCTTGGAGATGAGCGAGGCAGGCATGTTTGGTGCCCTGATGGAGTTTATTGCCAGATGGGAGAGACTGGCATTGATCACACAGAAGCAACAATATCAATAACAAAGTAGGAAAAGTGCTCGGAGGAGGAAGTTTGGGGATAATGGGAACGTATCAGAAGACCAAGAGGTCAGGGGAGGCTCCTCTGAAGAAAGGACATTTCAAGCCAGGATCCTGACCATGAGTAATGGGGAGGGGCGATGAAGAGGAGAGGCAGTGAGGACAGCAGGAGCGAAGTCCCCAGATGGAAGGGAGAATCCCATGGTGGAGAAACGGAGACAATCCATATACATGGCACAGAAAGAACAGACATGCCCCTCAGGAGCACTGGAGGACAGAACGAAGGTGACGGTGCTGAGAGCCTTGGAGCAGGGTGTGGAGGTGGGCAGGATGGAGATGCAGAATATTAGGGCCCACATTCTGGACTCTTTCTCTGGATTCTGTAGCAGGGACAGGCTGGTTCTGGTAGATGAACCCTGGAGTGTCTTTGGTTCACTACTTTGTGTTTTAATCACCGTGTGATGGCTTTCTGATGGGCTCTACTTGGGAGATGTCTGACATCTGTGGGAGACTTCTGGAGCCCCGGGAGACTATAGCAACTTTCCTTTTCTTTGTTTTAAGCTCTGCTGCACATTCTGTTTTTCAGCTATTTCTATAAAGAGGCCAGACTTCTAATCTGTTTGTTATCCAAACCCTTCATTTGGGCTTCCCCAGGAAATTAGGTCACTGGTTGTAGTGCGGCAGAATAAAGCTGAAATGCTTCAGGTTCAGGGCAAAACTTACACTGAGGTCTCAAAGGCCAGAGTCGCTGCAGATGTAGGCAATGCGCTAGGCTCTAAATGTGGTGCGCATGCTCTTCCTCCTAAGTACACCTCCATCCAGGAAAGCGGGGTGCAGTCTTTAATCCAGCCTTCTAGCTGCACAGCGTGCTACTCCCCTCCCCATCGGGAAGATCTGAGGCAGCTGACACTGGAAAGCATAAGGCCGGCTCTTATCATTTGCATATTCAGTGAATTCATTTTGAAACCCTGGGACAGACCCTACACTGCTAACGGAAGTACTGTAGCGAAACATGAGTCCCACCAGTGTTAAACGTGAGGAACATGGCAATCATCACGGGTCTGCTCACCGGTTTAGCATCTATGCTTCTGTGCTGCCAAGTATGGCACTGGGGCTTCAGTGCCCTGCCCCATTCTGTCCGTTGGTATGGAGATGTCAATAGCAATCTATGAAAAGGGAGAGTTTAAAGACAATGGGAATGTATTGAAAGGCCTCTGACCTACTCTAATGAGGTGATCAAAAAACATTTACCTTGTGGTTCCCACCCCTCTGCCAAGGACTCAGGATTAGGGAATTCGCAACACTTGACTAGTCTGTCTATGAAAAACTACTATGTCTAGTTCATCAAAGCATTTTGCTTTATCTGTTACAAAAGTGTGTGTGTGTGTGTGTGTGTGTGTGTGTGTGTGTACTAGAAAACAGCCTCAAGTGACCTTCATCCACCCTGGTTTGTTGTTTGTTTCATCAATTGGAGCAGATGCAACTGAGCAACACTGTGTATATGAAGGTCAAAGGACAGCGTTCAGGACCTGGTTCTCTTCTTGTTGAGGTGGGGACTTTCTCCTCTGAACTTCGTTGTCTACTCCAGGCTAGCCGGGCTATAAACTTCTAGGTAATTCTCTGTTTCCACTTCCCATTTCAGCTTAGGAGGAGGCTTGGGGTTACAGACGTGCACACTGAGTGCATCCAACTTTTTTTTAAAATGTGGATTCCAGGTAATGAAGTCAGGCTGTTGAGTTTGTAAGCACTTTTACCTGCTGTACCATCTCACTAGCCCTGCATTGGCTTTTGAGTCAGGGTCTCTCACGGGCCTAGAACTGGCCAAGTCAGGGCAGGTGACAGGTCATCGAGTTCCTGGAATCTGCCTTTTTCCCCCTCTCCAGCACTGGGATCACAAGTGTAAACCACTGTGCCTGGATTTTTCACACTGGGTTCTGGGACTCGAACTCAGGCCTCCATGTTTACACAGCACGCACTTAACCAACCGAGCCTTCTCTCCATAGTTAGCCTTCTGAATACTGTGGATCTCCTGGAACTGCTTGCCAAATTCCACATGCAGAAGTTCCTCTAGAAAGAAGGTCTGTGTCTGTCCCTGATTTTTGAGCAATGCCATGATCCAAAGATAAAGATTCCATTGTGTTAATGCAAACCCCACAGATCCCGGGCTGCTTTCTCTGTGGAGCTATTTCAGACCACACTCTTTTTAGTTCAGATGATACAAGGACCTGGTAGCAGGAGGCATGTCCTGGCCCAGCTGGAGACACAACTGATGTTTAGCAGAGGCCCCCTTTTCCTGACAGGTCACTCCGACAGGTGCACCAGGCAGTAGGTGTCCCACTAAGGGCCTGCAGTTGTCTCCCACGCTCTTGATCTCCAAATCTCCTCCAACCACACTTGCTGAGGCACAGTTGCCAGTTGGGTGGCTCTCGTTCCAGAGTTCAGGGTTCTTCCTTTCAACTGGCTCTCTCTAGCGACAGTTTAGGTCGTAGGAGTTATGCTTAAAAACTTGTGTTTCCCCAACCCTGCCATGTAATTTTAGATTTTTTCAAACATCTTTTTTCTTTTACTTAATTGCTATTTTCTCAAGTCTGCCTGTACTAAGCACATTTCATTTTAGAGTACATTTTAATTTTTGATGGGATGTCTCTTTTTTTTTTCTTGAAGATTTTAAGGGTTACCTAACATCTTGACTCACAGGAAATATTATGGTGCTGTATCTGAAGCGTGTATGTCCAAAGTCTGTTTCCAGCTTGTTCGGATCAGGTCACCACAAACTCAAAGTGATGTGACCATTTTCTCACCAGTTACATGTCACGTCTACTTCACAGCCAATTTGTTCGTGTTGGTCAAAATTAGGTCCAGAGCAGCAATTTTCCCAGTTGCTTCCACTATTTTCTAAGAAACAAAATTGCCTTCGGGGCAAGTCAGGAATGTGTCAGATACTTGAGTCTGGGTCTGAGGACAGCTTTTATTAGTCTGGACTTTTCAGGTGGCAGAAACTCAACTCCAACCACGTCAGGCAGAAGGGGCATGATTGATAGGCTGCCAGGACTGAGAAACATCCAGAAGCAGCCTCACTGAGGGACCCTTGGGTGTCCCCAGACCAGTCTTCTCTCTGCATCTTTTTGCGTTGGCCTCATGCTCTCCTGCTCTGGCCATGCAGCCACGCAGTGGGAAGGAGGATATGCCAGCCCCTAGTCAGCAGCTGGCAGAGAGGTGTCATTCCCATCTGAGCTCATCAGAGGAGTCCCAGAGGGGTTCTGATGACCTCATTTGGGCAAACGCCAGGCCTTTGCCAGGCTGGAAAGACAAAGGTGAACAAACAGCTAAGACGTCCAAATTCCTAGGACCTTGGCTTCACCACCACACAGCTCTGCTATGAAGATCAGCTGCAGGATGTGGGCTCAGTGTACAGCCAGTTACTTCTGGCTCTGCCAGTCAGAGCTCATGACAAACCCCTTGGGGTGACTGTGCCCCAGGGTGCAACACATTCTTCAGTGCTGGGTGATGTCAATATTGCCATCATGACATGAAGAGCGCATTAAGGAAGAAAAAAAAAGGTGACTTAGCAGATAAGAGCTCTTGCTACGCAAGCATGAGGACCCAGCACCCAGGTAAAAATCCAGACATGGGTGCTTCTGCCTGTAACCCCAGCATAAAGATAGGCTCACTGCCAACCTAGTTGAAATGGTGAGAGATGCTATCTGTCTCAAGGGAATAAGCTAGAGAAGACAGAAGAAGATATCCAATAGCCTCTTCTGGTCTCTACATATGCACGCATGGGTGTGCATGCCCACACACTTACATGCAACCACACACACACACAAAGGGGAAAAAGAGAAAGGAGGGGGGAAGAACACTTAGGAGGCTTAAGCAGGCAAATCATGAATTCAAGGCTACCTTGGGCTACATAACAAGATCCTGTCCAAAAAAAAAAAAAAAAAAAAAAAAAAGACAGCCAAAAAGAAAAGGCTTAAATTGGGCTTTGCATATTTTCTCAGTGCTAGCTACCTTTATATTATCATTATTATTTTTTTATTTAGATACTGATGTTGTCAAGGGGCTCTTGAGTATGCAGCATGAGGCCCCAGGCCCAGACCCTCTCCCTAAATGTGTTATAATAATGAGTGCTGGGGAAAAGGTAAGAGAACTTCTCAGTGGGTAAGAGAACTTCCTGTGCAAGCATCTGAATTTGAATCCCCAGAATCCACATTAAAAGATGGACATGGTTGGGGAACAGAACCCAGGACCTTGCTGGTCAGCCAGCATCACTTACAAAGTAAGCTTCTCATTTGGTGAGAAACCCTGCCTCAAAGGAGTAAGACAGAGAGTGACAAAACAAGACGTCCAACATCTGTTTGGCCCCTGCTTGTACCCACACATGCGCACGCGCGTGCGCACACACACACACTCGCATGCATACCGACATAACACACACACACACGTGCACAGAGAGAGTCACAAATAATAATAATAGGAGTTAGAGAGATGGCTCAGCGATTAGCAGCACTTGTTGCCCTTACAGAGAAATTTATTCCCAGCTCCCACATGGTGGCTCACAACCATCTGTAATTGCATTTTCAAGGGATCCAAGTGCCCTCTTTTGTCCTTCACATGTACCATGCATATACATAGTACATATGCATGCACGTAAGCAAAACATTCATGCAGATAAAAAAGGAAAAATAATAATAAATAATTTTTTTTGCCCTGTCCATACATTGGACCCCTTGGACCCACCTAATCCTCAAGGTGTCCTCCTCATATGAGGAAGCTATGAGGCTTCCTCATAGCATCAATAAAGCTTCATAATAATAATAAGGAAAAATGTGAATACCTATTGCTTGGTATGTATCCTAAGCATTCAGATTATTCTCATGACTGTTCACATCCCCTGAATCACTGGACCCTCAATCCTGCTTTGTTCTTTGTTCCTTCCTGTTTGATGCCCTCCATGGTAACCATGTTTGTGATTACCAGACATTTTTCTCCCTCTGTCTCTTGATAAAGCCTCAAGACTACTTCCTCATGCCAAGAGGGTGCAGTGGCAGCCACACCAGGCTTTTGTTCAGAAACATCACCTATATAGCCAGTCATTTGTCTTTGTGTCCCCTCACTTGTTTGGGGGAGACATAAGCAGACATATGTTCACCCCTGATAGGGAACTAATGACAGACCAAAGTATGGATACCACAAAAGTCTAAGTTGGTGAACCAGTGAATTTCATTGGGGTTACTTGCTGGTGTATGGGTGAGGGGTTACTAACAGTAACAGAGATGACTCACAAGACAGTTGCATCACCAAAAGCCACCCCAGCATGAGTGACAGCTCACAAAATCTAGAAATCTAGGGCAAACTTCACAGCCTACAGGCAGTTCTGCTGGTTGAAGAGGGTCTTCCCACTGGTTCTGTTGGCCTGAGCCTCTCCCAGGCAACTTGGCTTGTCTGTGAGTGTCTTTCAACAGCCCTTGTTGCTTATATAAGCTTGGGGAGGGAGAAACCTGTTAAATCTGATCAGTTTTAGGGACTTCCTGGGGCCATTGAGGTGTTTGCTTCCTGGTATTAAGAGCTTCCCTCCAAAGTGGATTGTTTTCACAACAGCCTGCAGCCCCTCAGCTGCTGTGCTCTGGCTCACCCAGGCCTTGCTCCTGGGAGTCAAGGAATAAACCTCTTCCTCCTCCAATCTATCTGTGAGTCCTTTCAGCTTACCCAAACTAGTTAGCCCCTAGCACAGTATTTTCGCATGGGAGAGAAGAGATAATATTAACAACGATAAAAATTTATATGTAATGCCTACTGTAAGCAGATATCATTCTAGTGCGTTCTCTCTGTGTGTGTGTGTGTGTGTGTGTGTGTGTGTGTGTGTGTGTGTGTGTGTGTGTGTGTGTGCGCGCGCGCGCGTGCACGCGCGCGCGCTCATTAATCCTTACAACAAAACTACAAGATTGATATTATCAATTCCCACCTTGTAGATGGTAAACAAAGGCACAGAGCAGGACTGAATTGCTCTGGACAATGTAACCAGCAAAGCTGCAAGCAGCACAACCAGGATTCAGGCCTCATAGGATACCACATTAAATAATGCATCGAGGGCCCGATGCCTGGGGAAGACCCCTGACACCCAAGATGATGGCAACGGTGATACTGTTATACACAGCAGAGCCAAGGGACAAACTTGCTCACCCCCCAACACAGAGAAAGAGAGAGAGGGAAAGAAAGAAGAGAGAGAGTCAGAGACAGAGAGACAGAGACTCTGCACCCTCATGGAAAGAGAAAGAATGAAGTCCCCTGTAGTCTGCAGAAGCAATCTACTTCCTCTGGGGTTATGGGGCAGGGGTTTTCTTTTTTCTTGAGATAAAAATTCACGTAACATCAAAGTAATCATTTTAAAGTATATACTTAAAAAGCTTTTGCCCATTCACAACGCCGTACAACCATCATCTGTGTCTCTCTATCTCACCCCAAAAGAAATCCCCTTTAAGCAGTTGTTGTCCACTCATTCACACCTGCCTATAAGTGCCTGGTATCCACTGATATGCTTTGTGTCTGCAGACTTCCCCTTCTACAGTGTATGTCTGTGTGTGTGTGTGTGTGTGTGTGTGTGTGTGTGTGTGTGTGTGCACGCATATAGGTGCAGATGTCTAAGGAAGGCCAGAGCAGCTGATCTCCTGAAGACGGAGTGACAGCTATGAACCGCCTATGTGGATTCTAGGACCCAAACTCAGGTCCTCTGGCAGAGCAGCAAGTGCTCTTAACCACAGAGTCGTCTCTCCATCCCTGGATAGGGTTATTAATGAAGCAACTCTCAGGTCACTTCTGGGTCATCTCACGGAGGCAGTGCTGCTACCATGGAGGCAGAATGCCGAGCAACCTCACCCTGCTGTGGTGAGGAGCCATCTGGAGAAGAAACCTGTTGAGGCAGAATTCCCTGCAGAATCAGAAACCTGAAACTCAGTCACCTTCATCGCCAAGTGAGAAGGGCTGTGAGTTAGATCCTGGGAGGATCGTGGCAACCCACAGTGTCTAAAAACATTCAGATTCAAAAGTGTTTACACAGTGCTGGCCCAGAACTCTGGACTCAATTGGTATTCTGCGAGACAACCACAGCAGAGGCAGCTCTGATGTTTTAAAAGAGGCGCTGGCAAGCTGAATGTCAAGGCCCAGCAGAGAGGTGGGTGGGATCCTAGCATCCTGTCAACCCCAGATGTTGCAGGTCTGGGGCATGCTTAACTAATCCTACTGGTTCTGCTAAGCATCCAAGGGGGCCTGAAGAATATGCTGGATTTGGGTTTCTATCTGCAGTCAGTTGATGAGCCTATCACCTTCACAATAGGTTTCAGCCACAGAGCCTGGAACTGTGGGTGGCAGTCTCAGAGCGTAAGAGAGGGTGACTCATTGGACCAGGAGTCCAAGTAAAACATGTTCCATTCACATAAGATGTTAGAGTTCTGTCTTGGACCATTGGTTTCTCTGTCACATAGCATTCTTAAAACTTAGCTTGAAGCACCGTATTGTGTTTAGCCAACTGGTTCTCGTCTTTAGAGTCAAAAGTCACGCGGAGAGCTGTCGGATCTGATTCTCAGCCCCATCTCCAAGAAATTGGTATCAGGGGCTCAGCCTAAGGCCTAGGAATCTGCACCGGGTGATCAGACTTGTGCTCCACACAGGTCACACCTTGACCAACCCCATCCTAGTGCAAGTTCTAAAACTCTAGCTGTCAAAATCAGAGGCTAGCTTGCTCTGTTTGCACAAATCTCCAAGCCCAGCTTAGAGAGTCCAAATGGTCTAACATCGAGTATCTTGCTTAGTTTTATTGTTGTTGTGTTAGTTTATTGGTGTGTGCACGTGCACGCATGTACCCGTGTGCACATGTATGCTATGTGGAGACTTGCCACAGTGCACGTGTAATTAGAGGACAACTTGTGGGAGCTGGTTCCCTCCTTCTACCATGTGGGTCCTGGGATCAGACTTAGGTCCACTGTCTTGGTGGCAATTGTCTTTGCAGACTGAATCACCTCATCAGCTCATTTTTCTCTAGTCATTCACTCCGTATTTCTTGAGACTCTTTGGTTCCCATAGACACATAGATAGGAATCTCTCTCTTCATAGAATTTGCATGCACATGGGGATTATTGGACAGGTCAAATATTTGTTTTCTGTATATGGAGAGACCTACTACTGTAGAAACAAGATCTCTAAGGATAGAGATGGTTGTTTAAAGTCTGTCAGTGTGGTAGACGTATGATAAATCCCTTCCACAATACTGATGCTGAGCAGTTTCCTATTCAGTATATATTTAAAAACTTGTGGAGGATGGGAGCTCGTTATCAGTCGAGCAAGAACATTCAGTCCATGAGTTATTTTTCCTTCCCTGGAATTTTTGCCCTAGGTCTTGTTGCAGACCTAATGAAAGCCTCTTCCCCGGAGAGCTCTGAAATGCACACAGGCATGGTTCAGCCTTCTACCTTCTCTTCCCAGGGTGAAGATGCTACCTAGGGACTGATTTTGAGTCCCCTCCCTGTTCTGATTACCACCTTCCTCTGAGTAGCTTTCATATTATAATTGTAAAAAGTACCAAGGGAGAATCCAGTCAGTCATTCACATGAGCCAGACACTGTATTGGGGGAAAAAAATCACCTCCTTCCCTAGTGACTTACTTAGGGTTACTATTGCTGAGATGAAACCCCATGATCAAAAGCAACTTGAGGAAGTAAGGGTTTATTTCACTCACAATTCCCCAAAACAGTTCATCATCTAAAGCAGTGAGGGTAGGAACTCAAACAGGGCAGGAACCCAGAGCAATGGGCTGATGCAGAGACCATGGAGGGGCGCTGCTTACTGCCTTTCTCCTCATGGCTTGCTCAACCTGCTTATAGAACCCAGGACCACCAGCCCAGTAATGGCACCACCCACAATGGGCTGAGCTCTCCCACATCAATCACCAATCAAGAAAATGCCCTACAGGATTTAACCCACAGCCTAATCCTATGGGGGCATCTTCTCAACTGGAGTTCTCTCTTCCCAAATGCTCCAGCCTGTGTCAAATTGACCCAAAACTAGCCAGCACACTGTTTTCTTTCTGTTGAGGCCATGCTATTGATCTGGTGGCCAAGGGCATAAATGCTCAGGAGACCATAATTTCATACAGGTCTCCATGGGGAAAATCACTTTTTTTATGTTTATCTGAGTTTATTGATAGCTACCAGCAATCCCCACCCCCCCTTTTTATTACTTTCTTTTATATATGTGATATTCTGACAACTCCCTACCTTTTTCATTTTCTAATTACATCTTCCTCCTGTCTTTTGATTCTTCCTCCTCCCTCTCAGTTCATATATAAACATGCCTTCCTGCATGCAGAATAAAGCTAATAGCCATTTGTGGCTCAGTTTTATTTCAGATCAGATACATCAGTGTCATGGAGTCAAAGTAAGAGAGACGATTTAGCTGAACCCACACACGCTTCTGTCGTTGCCCCAGCCTGGACTTCTGCCTGTTTCTCCTTTCCTATTTGTCCTTCGTTTACTTTCATGACCTCATCAGACCTCCACGTCCACCTCAAGCATTTCCTACAGTGACCTGGAACATGTGTTTCCTGCCGTAGCCACAGTGGTAAACAACTCCTGGTGGACTGGGGAGCAACTCAGAGAGGAACCGGAAATGCTCTCTGTAATTTAAACTCCCCAAAGGAGAGATCACAACCCAGTGCTTGAGAGCAGACACACCCTGTGCTCACTGGCTCCAAGCCTCAGGCCCAGAGTCCCTCTGCTGGGCTCTGATAACCATTGCATTTTGCTTTAAACAGAATCAAACTTCTCTTGAATAATTAAACACATCCAAGAATACCACAGCAGATAAGAAGTGGGGGTTCCTATCCCACAAAAGACAAAACCAGCCCTAGAGTAAGAATTTTGGAGAAGAAGATAATCTCTAAGACCAAGTGTTAATTTACGCAGATGAAGAACCTGGACCCAGAGAGCAAAGCTATATTAGGGGCTGAGTGGAGAAAAGAACTTTGGACTCCAGATTTGGGGCTGATCCTCTCCCCTCTCCCCAAGGTCTGGTTATTTGATCTCACACCAGACTCCTGTGCCTTCACTGATATTCTAGTCCTAGGGGCTCCAGGCAACAGCTATCATGGAAAGCATAACCTAGAAACGAAATCAGACAAACAAATGCCAGCTGGGTGCTTCAGAATGGAGCCATTTGCTGGCCCCTTTCCTTCTAGGGCTGGTTACCAGAGGAGTGGCTCCAGAGGGATAATATGTTCCTATTTTTTTCCCTTCTAATCCAGGACACCTGTCCCTTCTTTGGGGAATGTGCAACATTCGAGGCTTCGCAACATGTGACCAACCACCTGTTGTTCATGCCTTTCCAAATTGGCCTTTCCAAATTGGTTTGGAGCCAGCCAACTGGACCCCCACCCATTATAAAACGTGGGTATTAGCAACATTAGTGCACTAAGTTTGAAGGGTCCAGAGGCTCTGAGGAATTATCAGGTCAAGACAGTGCTCCCAAGCACAATAGACACCATGACACCTCCTCCCCTTTAATGCAATAGCTCTGATAAGTCTTAATTCTCTCTTAAGTCTTTGAGGAGAAAAGAAAGCTAAGGTTAACCATGGCTTGTCATTTTCTTTCACCCCCACTGTCATTCATTCATTCAACAAATATTTATTGGCCACCTGCTATGTGTCACTCACGGCTAGTCGTCTGTTCATCTTTGCACCCTGCAAACCCACGGGCTTCCACTAAAGGCAAACTCTGTGCAGATGCTGTGGGAGACAGACCCAAGGATAAAGCTCAATCCTTGCCTAGAAGGTGCTGTTGATACACTTAGGGTGGCAAATTCACGAGCTAATATGACTTGAGACTGTATGTGTGAAGAGACCTCAGAGAACTATGGAGCCCGGAGGAGGAAAAAGTCACCCCCAGCTGACAGGTAAGGAAGTTCACGAGGATGCTGTGTGAACTGAGAGGCATAGGAGGATTTAGACACCCTGAAAAGGTGTATGTATTGTCAAACTGGCACACCAGTGGCTCTCCAAGACAAAGGAAAGCTAAGAAAGCCAGGACACAAAGGACTCCTCGTGACTGCTGTGTATGTAAGGTACACATGCTGTCAAACCGAGGTAAAATGGGGACTCTGGTCACTGTCAGCTTCAAGAGATCTGAGTCTGTTATTTTCCCTGCCCCTTAGGTTCTGAGGTTTGGCACCCGATCTGCAAGCAGGCAGCCAGGGCAGAGAAGAAGCTCAAGGTAAGAGGCATGGTCCTCCATGCTACCTTTTGCCACAGGTTGGGAAAGCTCTGCTTTCATGCAGAGAGTACCAGTTCCCAAATGTGTGTCCATTTCTGTGAGATCCCTGATGGGAGGAGTTGCTTCAGGAAGCTTGGGTAGATTAAGCTCTTGTATATGAAAGAACCTTGAAAACAATAAAGGACTTGATGCACGGAAGATTTTGAAGTGTATCTAGGGTGGGTGAAATTATAACCGTACCAATGCCGGCCAAGATGGCAGCCAATCTGAGGCGCTTATGCCATGACTTTTCCCTAGCCTAGGGTTATTTATTAATAATTATAGTTGCTATCATCTCAGTAATTGACAGTTTGCCGAGTGTCTTCACAGCTCCTCCCTGGCTGGATTGCTTTAACCTCCTGAGGCAGAGGGGGCAAGAAATTGTATCTCTACTTTGCCTGTGAGAAAATCAAGTCTAAAGAGAGTCATTTGACAGTAATAATGCAGCCAGGCAGACGCAGAGCGTTATCCCCAGGCACACAGCAGACCAGCTGAGACCCTGGTCCCTCAGAATTTCTGCACTGTGACTAATGCCAGGAAGGCCTGTGAATCTGAGTCCCCGGTTCTGAAGGAGACGGGGTTTCCCAGACTGCAGGAAGAGGTTGAGTCCCTGGCTTCTTCATGCTGCAGAGAGGTTCCTAAGATGTGTGTTGGGGTCGGGGAGCAACACGAGCTCTAACATGCCTTTATGTTCTCATCCCTGCTGTCAACTTGACCCCTTAAGAGTTACTAGAATCTTCCCAAACAAAAAAAACACAGGTGCACAATTTCTGATCAGCTAATTAACCCTTCTCTTTTGCCATTTCATCCAGTTAATGACAGAACTGGTCCTATTGATGTGTGATTTCTTTGCATCCATATGGGACTCCCCACTCTGTGCTTTCTAAGGCCTGCTCCCGTTAAAGTACAAGAAGACCTAGCTGTCATTTTTCTCAGTTTCCTGTCTGGAGAATTTCCCAAACCTGAGTTCTTCTTTAAAACCCTGGGACTTTTTGCTGCATCTGTGTGCCACCTCTTTATGTCAGGCACCCGTTCCTCCTTTTCCTTCCTTTAAAGCAACTCAACTCCTTTTCATTTAACTGCACTTATTTTAAAATAGAACTTGTGGCTGTCATGTAGAGAGGAGTAACGCTGGTTATAAACACGGTAAATTCAATGATAATGAAATAGTTGTTGAAAAATGTCTTTAAAATGCTAGCTCGTGTTGCTGGCACACTCTTTAATTCAAAGGGGAATTAAGTGTTGTTGGGACAGCTGTTGATATGTGTTAGCACCAAATCAAGAGTCCTCCTCCAGCTAATCAGGGGGCTTGAAACAAAGCGTGCCACTTCATCACTGTGTGGTGTAGGGGTCATCAAATGTTTCAACCTTCATTCATGTTCCCAGATCCACCTCTGGTTCTCATCCATTGTTTGGTCAAAGCCATTCTCTAGCCCCATTCAGAATGCTTGGAGATGGATGGAAACTGAGCAGTCCTGGGGCACAACCGTTTACCATTTGGACATCAGGAATCTGAGATCTCTAAAATCACATGTATTTCCCCACTGGTCTTTGATTCAATCTTGACTTTCCTGTAACATGCGTTGCTACACTCTGAGATGCACAGAGGTTATCACACCATTGGGGCTGGGAGCTGGCCATCCATCATGGCCACCATGCAGAGGCAGATGTTTTAAGGTTTTCACTTAATGTTGATGTCAGTTTGCCAAGGGCCCACTGCAAAGAATCAGCATGATTGTGCAAGTATGTGAGCTTCCGTTTGCTTCTGCGTTGTTTACTAAGCTATCAAGGAATGAATACTAAGCAGTTTTATTCATTTAAAATAAATACATTATTGGCTGAGATAACCCAAAATGAAGTTTTATGAACAGCTTTCTATTTAAGATGACAGCTACAGATAACTAGAAAAAAATTCATATTCTGCCCAGCATCCTGAAGTTCTAGACCTGCTGGACCCTATTCACACAGAGACATTGGTTGAAGGGGCAGAGACTAAAGAGGAAGGACAGAGGTAGCCAGAGTGCTTCAGCCGTCCTGCTAAAGCCCTCTAAGAGCTGCGTTCTCTCTTGTTTTCTCCCTACCAAGCCTGAACTTCCCCTTCTCACCCCTCTGTCTTCATCTCTCCCACAGCATAGACGGACATCTGAAACTTCTATCTCACCCCCTGGGTCCAGCATTGGGTCTCCTAACCGGGTCATCTGCGTACGTATCACTTCTTAGCAGCTGCGGGGCTTTGCTTACCCCGACCTAGCATCTGAAATGTTTTTAAACCCATCTGGGCCGCACCTGTTTTTAATGTGGACCTTGTTCTCAGACATGCAACCTAGTAAACCAAGAGGCGTGGCGATGGTTTAAAGTTCAAGACAGTGTAATGACAAAAGAAACCATCCTGCAATTCTAAAATAAATTCCAGGCACCTCCTTTCCTATTCCTTAACCGAGACCAGGCAAGACAGCAGCTAGGCAGTCAGAGTGGCATGTAGAGGTGGAATAATATCGGTATATAGGTAGTGTTGTATGATAAAGAGACGGAAGGGAGAAGTGTCAATATGCAAAAAAAAAGGGGGGTGGAGTTGCAAAGCTAAAGGAGGCCTTTCTAAACATCTGAGAAGCCCAGGAACAAAGTAGACCCCTTACACGTGTCTAAGCTCCTACCTTCAGAACCATTCCCACAGGCAGAAGTGACAAAAGGTAAGCTAGATGGCTTCAGGGGTCCTGTGTTATGTAATGTGTGCATTCACTCAGTGTGTGCTCAGCTTCCTGCCTGTGCTCTGTGCATCTGGAGAGATGGTAATGGACAGATCTGATACCCTTTTGACACTGGACATACAAGCCATGGATAATCAGTTGTAACTACGACAAGTAGCAGAAGATCAAGACACTGTGCACCTTTATGATGCCTCCAGTAACGGAAGAGACCTGACCATCTGGAGCCAGTTAAGAAAAGGCATCCCAGAGGCAGAAAGACTGAATAACAGAAGGGAGGGAATAACAAAAGGAAGCCAAGGGAGGTGGGTGGCAGAGCCAGGGAGCAGTGAGATAAGCAGCATGGCTGACCACAGGGCAAAGGAGCCAAGACCAAGAATGTGGGGGTATTGGACAACAAAGGACTGCCGCCAAGGAGCGAGGCTCCACACACAGTCCTCAAACCTGCCAGGCCCAGGTGGGCTTTGACACCATGGCAGGGTCATTCAGATTCACATCCAGCTTCTTTCTTTGACCCCACACAATGCCCATCAGTGGCACCATTTCCTGTCCTTTCTTCTCCTGGACAAGAGAAAATAAGAAGAGTCCTTGCTATGACTTCAATATTGGTCAATACCGCCATGTGGCTGCCACAGAGAGCAAGCTACTTTTTTCCTTTCTTTTTTTTTTTTTTTTTTTTTTTTTTTTTGTGGTACTGGGATTAACTTCAGGGCTTTCTACATGCCAGACAGCTGTTAAGCCAGTAAGCTATTGAGCTCCATCCCCAGGTTAAGACAAATGACTGTGATCACAGGCTGTACTCACTGCAGATTCATTTCTAGAACATGTGAGAAACAGGCCCCTAGCACAGAGAATGGCACCAGTCACAGAAGGATCACAGGGCTTAGTTTGGGGATCAATAGTATGAGAAAGTTATTGGCGAGTGTAAGCTGGTCCCCAGAAGAGAGGTACCAAGATGGCTGCAACTAGGAACATCTTTGCATTGTAGGGCTTAGCATCGGGCATCATCCAGGAGTAGAGTTCAGACTGCAGCCTGTGACACCAGTTATGGGACATTTGTGCCTCCGTTTCCATGTCTAAAGGATAGTATTTATACTTCCTTCAGAGAGGTGTTGTGGTATTTAGGCGGGATCATTCTGGTAAAGCCAGAGGCCTCACAAACAATGTTGTTTAATGAGTAATGTCTGGAACCATTCTTCTTCCAACATCTACAGCTCTTCCCTTCGTGCCTAATGGTGTTTTTAGGAGACACTGGAGAACGCTTGATCCTCTCGTGCCTTGGTTTTGTTCTCTCTCTTTCCTCTTCTCTCTCTTATCTTTCTCCTTCTTTCCTGCCTGTTTCCCTCTTCCCCAGGCTAAAGTGGATAATGAGATTCTTAATTACAAAGACCTGGCAGCTCTCCCAAAGGTTAAGTCCATCTACGAGGTGCAACGTCCTGACCTCATTTCCTACGAACCTCATTCCAGATACACCTCCGACGAGATGCTTGAGAGATGTGGCTATGGAGAGGTATTGCATCTTGCCCTCTCTGAGACTCTTGAAAGAGTCAAGGTGCTGCTGGGGTCCCAGCCAACTTCATTATAGACAGCTTGGCCACCACAGTATTGGCCTCCAGACCTTCTTAACCTGGAATTTACAGCCAACTTGTAAATACCAAGAGCTTTCATCCAAAAAAAATATGGCTTTAAATAAGGCACTAAATGTGTATTTCTGTCATCTAATGGTGAGTGGCAGCACACCCTGTCTACAGGACTAGGCTCTTCATTCTTCCCAGTCCCCACCACACCCTACTGAACCAGCATGCAAGCTGAGAGCCTAGAGGTACTCATTACTTGGGCTGTTGCTTTTCCTACAGCAGCAAAATCTTGCTGATACTCAAGCCCATGTCTCTGATCCCAACCCAGGCTCAAAGGACAGTGACATTCCTAACCCCTGGTAAGGCGTGTTCTCTCCGTTGCGAACCTTACTTAAACCTCATGCACAGAACAGGACACATATTTATGGAGATGGAGCATCAGATGGACTTAGAAACCGTTACATAAATGCTAGGTGTGGGGTGCTCCGGAGAAGGTAGGAGAACTATTGTAGAATAGGTCCTGACTAGCCATGTTCCAAGAGATTTTCTCACCCCGTTCTAGACCCTTGAACTATAACAATGTACAGCAGGATCCTGGCCTGGGAGTAGGCTCCCAGGTACCTGTCCCAGCTCCACCGCTCGCTAGCTTGTGTCCTTGGGCAGCAACAGGGAAACCGACAGGGGTTGGGCTCCATTTGGTTGAAGAGTCCAGGGCTGAGTTCTGGCTCCTAAAATGGGCCTGGAATAGCAAACCAAGTATTTGCAGACTCCAATTCTAAAGCTAGAGGCCAGGACCCCTGGGTTGGAGCCAACCTCCAGATGGTTTTGGTTCACTCACAGCATCGTTCAGAAATGTAAATTAGCTGTCACCGTGTAAATGTTAGGAGATGTCACTGAAGCATCCGCATTTCTTGCTTGTCTTAGAAATTAAGAATCTGGTCAATGTTGAGTAGACATTCCAACATGGCTCTGCTCACAGCTGAAAACAGCAGCCCAGCTGGGTGGGCTGAGTCTCCAGCTGCCATCTCCAGCTTGCTATGCCCCTTACCATGTCAGCCCCCCAGTTTACAGCAGTGGCCTGGTCCTTGCTTAGCCCTTAATGTGAATACTACTCCCCTAGGCTTTGTCTTTGTGAACCACAGAGGAGATGTGAACTAAAAGAGAGAGACAGGGGAGGGTTGAGAAAATAGCTCTGAGCTCGAAGTCAGGGAACCTAGGTTCAGATCAAGACTGGCCACTTCCTGAGAGGCCTTGCATGGCCCCGAGTTCTCCCATTAGGAAGGGAGACTTCCTACCACTTTCTAGCAGTCTGACATTCTTGAATTCCAAGCGAAGTGTCCTCTGGAGAGGGTCCCCAGGGGCAGCTGCAGGCCCTTTCCTTAACGCCATTTTACCATTTAACCATGCTCTGTCCGTTCCTCTTGCCCTCCTCTCTACCTTCGCTCCCTCCGTGGCTGCCTTCAAATTCTTCGCTTTTAAAGTCGCTGGGAACATTATCTCCTTACTCCCAGGTAATTAATCTGATACGTAATGTGTTTTTAAAATATATAAAAAGTGGTGCTTGTTTGTGATGACCAAGAAGGGCTCCCTGGTCAGCCTTCCCCTGTACTACAGGGGCCTGATCCCTTAACCCAAAATGTTTCTCCCAACCAAGTAATGGCATAAGGATGGGAGTGAAAAAAATCCCACGTGCCTATCAGACTCCTTGTGTCTCTGGAATCACTAGTCAGACTCCAGACACTGCCCATGGGTTCTAGCCAATGGCTCCAAGCGATGCATGAAGGCCTGAGACCTCTCTCCCACCCTCCACAGGTTGTGTGATGACTTAAGCCTGGGCCCCTAGAATTCCAGATTCCATAGCATGTCCGCCCCCTGCCCACTAAAAGACTTGCACCACAGACCTTGCTCACAGCCCCACCTCCTCCCCCAGGACATCTATGAGAACCTAGACCTCCGGCAGAGACGAGCCTCCAGCCCAGGATACATCGATTCCCCCACCTACAGTCGGCAAGGCATGTCTCCCACCTTCTCCCGCTCACCTCATCACTATTACCGTTCAGGTAAGGCAAAGGAAGCCCCTACAAGAATTGAAGAGTCGGGACAATGTGATTACTTCCTGTCTCTGGGCTTCAGGGACAAGATACACTTTCCATAGCAGCATGGCTTTCTAGAAGCCCGTGACCCCTCTGGTGACTAGTGGGCCTAGACTGAGTCCCTAAGATGGGTATGCCACACTGAGAAGCAGCAAGAACATAGGTAGGGAACTGCCAGGAGAGGAAGTGCCAGGCAGCCCAGTGACCCTGGCTAGAGGAAGATTCCTCTTCAGCAAAAAGAAACACATAGCTCCAAGCCTGGGGGTCTGGTTCTTCACCTGAGGGCCCCGGCCCCACTCAGCCAGTTAAAGTATATACAGTCAACCTGAGGTAAGGGAAGTAAGGAGCGTTTGAATGGAGATAATGGGAAACTGAGGAAGGAGCCTATGCAGGGTGGGGTGGGAGGATAAGCAGGTAAAGGTATCTCCTTGGCAGACTCAGACCTTGGGGTCAAATGAGGGAAAAGGTCAGCTCATTTCTGCCGACGTGGTGCATGAACGCACAAGCTGCTTCCACTCTGGAGCTGAGCACGCTGGGACATCCAGCCCACCCCTGCGGACATCCAGCCCACCCCTGCTGCCATCACCTCACTGCTTCCTTCAGTGCTACCTCGTTTAATGCCTGTTTTCTCTGTGCTTCTGTTCTCTCTGGGGACCACTGCCTGCATTGCTCCAGGGCCTGAGAGTGGCCGGAGCTCTCCATATCATAGCCAGTTAGATGTGAGGTCCTCCACTCCAACCTCTTACCAGGCTCCCAAGCACTTTCACATCCCAGGTAGGCGCTGCCAGCCCGCCAGCCCCAGCATGAGTGCATGCTCCGTGGGGGTGCCAGATGCCTGAGCCACTTGCTTGATGCTGCTCAGGCATTGAGGAGAAGTCTGTTCCTGGGGGAGCCTTCCCAACCAATCATCCATGCTAACTCACCTTCCAGTCCTAACATACCTATAGGCTTTGGTCTCTTCTCCATATAGCCAACCTTGATCAGGACCACAAGGAAGGGACAGGGAAGAGAGGGATGTCCAAGATTTGGCTTCTTACATTGCTGACAGTAAAGACATTCTTACATTGACAGTAAAGACTGTGAAAGGTGCTTGCCTTAGGATGCTTTGGCTTGAACCATGATGCCTGTAAGCTGGTGGTCTGAGGTCCATCTCTTGGCTTCTCTGGGTAGACAGATAGTATTCTGGACCCTGGAGTTGCAATTGAGCTCACTCCAGCCCAGATCTTATCTTTGTAGTGAGTATACATAAATGTATTGAGAGAACCGGCTGCCCAGTAAGCTCAGTTGTTAGTGGCATACTTGTAATGTGTGATTCATGAATGAAAAAAAAAAAGGTTAAAGGGTAATTGAAGATGTTAATAACTACTTTATATTGTATATTAATATACTTTATAATATATAGTATATAATATACCATGCTAATATACAGTATATTAATATACTGTTTTTTATAATAGATCATATAAACAGGGTTAAAAAGCCCAGAGCATTGTACAAGAGTGACTAGAGTAGGGGAGGTTATGCTAGGTGAGGTGAGAAGAAACTTCATGAAGGAAGTGACATTAAGGTTGGTGACGTGACAATTCTAGAAGAAACATCCCAGGCAGAGGGAGCGGCAGGAATAAAGTCAGTGTGCCTAGCAGAGGTGAGAGGAAGCCAGAGGCCCGGCCTTGTAGGTGTGGCCTCATAGGAAACCCCACCATGGATGTTGGAGTTTGCTTTCTATTGCTATGATAAAGACCATGGCCAAAAGCAGCTAGGGAGAGAAAAGGGCTTATTTATAGGTTAGAGTCCATCCTGCAGGTTAGAGTCAGTCATTGAGGAAACCAAGACAAGAACTGAAGAGAGACCATGGAGGAATGCTTACAAGCCTGCTTTTATAGGTTGCCCAGCTTCCTTTTTTATACAACACAATACCATTTTCCCAGGTGTGATGTTGCCTACAATGGGCTGGGTCCTCCAACATCAATCATTAATCAATAAAAGGCCCCCCACAGACTTGCCTACAGGCCAGTCCGATGGAGATAATGTCTCAACAGAGCTTCCCTGTACCCAGATGTTGCTATCTTGTATCAAGTTGACAAAACTTAAGGAGCCCACTGGGTTACAATAGAGCCAGGTCTAGACCTGGTCTTCCCACTTTGTAACCCCCACTCACTCACCCTCAAGAGTTTATCCTGTTGTTTGACCAACACCATTCCCAACAGTTCCTGAGAGGCCCAGTATGTCTGACTCTGAGGGAGGGCAAGGTAGACAACTCTGCAGCTTCCTGAGGACTTTTGCATGAAGTGAAGTGTAGCCACTAGGGGGAGAAGCAGGGCACACTTTCTGCACCAGGCTCTGCTTAGCCTTCCCTTACCTCTTGCATGCCCATCATTTAACCCACTTCCCTTTCCTTGGTACCATTTGTATGCATCTGCCCTCTCTCCTGCTTTACTGGAACCTGTCTGGTGAGAGTGAAAGCTCAACTTTGGAAAAGGAAACCTGCCTGGGGGAAGATGGTGGCCTCTTGGGGAAAGTTGCTGACTGGCTCTCTCTTCTCAGATCAATTGACCAAGTGCTGTCTCTTCCTCTCTCTCTCTCTCTCTCTCTCTCTCTCTCTCTCTCTCTCTCTCTCTCTCTCTCTCTCTCTCCTCCCCACTGTTCCTTCCTGGTCTCTGGCAGCTGGAGAAAGTAACATCTACCGAAAACCCCCGATCTACAAACGGCATGGTATGGTCAGAGGCAGACAGAGTTTGGCCAAACACGGAGTCCGGGGGGGGGGGGGTTATAACCAATACAGATGGCTCTGCTCAGGTTTCCAGGAATGAGACGATGCAAGACCACAACATAGTCCTTCTTGCTACCCCCCCCCAATCACTCAGGGTGACTTTGTGTGTCCGTGTCATTTCAAAAGAGCAAGAAATTATTCATGTCCCCCAAATCCTTTCTTACCACCTTCCCAGCCTACCTTGCCTGCTCTCTGCTGCTCTAAATTCTGTGATCAGAGAATTCCTGGGAAATGCCTGCGTCCCTATGAGAGCTGCGCTCAGAATGCTGATAATTCAAATTGTTCATTAGAATTCTGTGAGAGGTATAGATTCCTATACCGAATTCGGGGCCTCTGCTTTAAGCTTTTCTGAGTGTAGATGGAAGCTCATAGATGAGAAAGGAATAGGAAAGCACTTCCTCCTTTCATATTTTGTTTCCCTGATGCTGGAGATCAACCTTGGGCCTTGTGCATGCTAGAAAAGCATCCTACCACTCAGCTGCTTCCCTCGCTCCTCGTTCATTCGTTTTGTGCTTTTTTTTGTTTTTTTGGTTTTTTGAGACAGGGTTTCTCTGTAGCTCTGGAGCCTGTCCTGGAACTAACTCTTGTAGACCAGGCTGGCCTCGAACTCACAGAGATCCTCCTGCCTCTGCCTCCCAAGTGCTGGGATTAAAGGCGTGCGCCACCACCGCCTGGCCATTTGGTCTGTGGAACATCTGTTCGTTGGAAACTAGTTTTAAAAATACAGACTCGCTGGCTTCCTCCATGACCCAGACTCTTTAAAATGTACCCATGATTCTGCCTGAGCTCCAGTACCAAAGTCACCCATGCTGGGACTTCCTGCTCCTTACCACAAAGCACTCATTAAACCTCAGGTGACTGCGCACATCTTTCCCTTTGGGGAGGCAGACAACAACTGCTAGCCTGGCTGCTGGCATTTGCTCACTGTTCTAGTGAAGTAGCAGAGGAAAGCATAGGCTTGGATTCGAGCTTGGGGATGGCAGGATCCATCCTGTACTGTGAGCCCAGCTAATCAGATGGAGGAAGGGTCAGTGCAAGTGCAAGTAATGGCTCTGGCCACCAAAGACCCTGGATATTACTTTAGAGTTGGGGGCGAGGCAGAGTCTCACTAAGAGGCTTGCCTTAAACTTACTGTATAGCCCCAGGCTGGCCTCGAACTCCTGGTTGTTCTAGACATTCTCGACAGATAGAACTGCAGATATGCACCTCCATGATCTGACCAAGATCCTGCCTTTAAACAGCCATCTTTAGTTTTCAGAGCTGGTGGGGCAGAGGCCCCACAGTGAGATGGAAGCCTATTGTATCTGTGCATGTGGCTAGAAATAAAGGTGCTCCCAAAGACGATTTGACCCTCCCAAAGAGAGTTTGCCTTGGATAGAGAAAAGGCCCCCTGAGAACCATGTTTCTTAGGACCCTTCAGGTTTTCTAAGAGGGTTCCAGGAAATAGCACCAAAGCAGGCTCAGGAGTCCAGAATGAAGGTGGCTGCATCATTAAGAGATGGCAAAAACACCATCAACCAATGGAAGACGTCCAGGACTCAAGTTAAAGGACCAGATGCAGCAGCAAGGGAGTGATGATGCACAGTCCTCAGCTGAATGGAAGCCCATTGATGCCAGGACCCTCTGCTCTGGCCCTCAGATCATAGACCTTGCCCTTGCTCTGGTCCTCAGATCACAGATCTTGCCTCCCTGTAGCTCTTCCTCAAAAGTGATTGGAGAGCCACACTGGTTTCTCCAGCCCTGCTCTCTGTCCTGTCAGCCTGTCTCCAGTCTACCCCACTGTAAAGTTACTGCCCTGTGAATACTGTTTCTGGAGTAAGTACCTTGGTCACCTCTGCTACAGGATTACTTCAGATGGAAGGATGCATGATGCCAGGGAGAGCCTGAGTTACCACACCATCCTAGTACTTAGTTTAGAGATGAGGAAGCTGAGACAGAGAGAAGGGTAGTATTTACCCAGAACTGTGTTCAAATTAAGTGACCTTAGCTGTAACCAGACACCCCCACTCTCCTTACTCCCTGTCCAGGGCCCCTTCTTTTGCATGTAGCCTCCTCAAACAGGACTTGAAGACAGCTGACCTAACTCAACAAGTTTCTTGGGCCTGCCTAGCAATTCCTTCCTCGATGTGGTTCAAAGCCATGATAAAGCAGGCTTCAAAAATGTCAGGAAGGGAAGGGCCAGGCTCACCTGGAAACTTTGAGTTTTACTCTAAAGATATGGTTTTAATGTATACCATGAGAGTCCATGGAATGTGCAGGAAGAAGCCAAAGTCTAGTCAATTCTGGTACAAATTGGCTGGGTGGTCTTGATCAAGCCCTTTCCCATCTCTGGCCTCAAAAGTAAAATGAGGGGCTAGCCCAGGGCTTCTCCAGCTCAGGTGTTCCAGGTCCCGGGCTCTCCTACCAGAGACTTCTAACCCTAAATATCCTTGCCTCCCGGGACTGGAGCTTGACAGAGACATAGAATGGATGCTCCGAGCTGACACTCTGCCTTCTTGAAGTGCTGTCCTTGGGTCCTTTGCAGGTGATTTGTCCACAGCAACCAAGAGTAAAACAAGTGAAGACATTAGCCAGGCGTCCAAGTATAGTCCAGCCTACTCACCAGACCCCTACTATGCTTCAGAGTCCGAGTACTGGACCTACCACGGATCCCCTAAAGGTAGTATGAACAAAGGCCCAAAGGCTGGAGCCCTACCATCCATATGGGGAGCAGTCACCAACTCTTCCCCACAATCATTTGTTGAGAATGCTGGGAGGGGATGTGACTGATTCTTACTCCTTCCACAGCGGGTGTTAGGTTCCATCCCCAGACCCTAGGGATACACTGGGGAGCAAAACAAGAGTTCCTGCAGTTGGGAAGGCAACCTAGTGTTTAAAGGTAGAAGATATAAACCTTCCAGATGCCATGACACCCCACCACACCCCAAGCTGTTCCTCTCTGTTGTGTGGAGGAGTTCCCATCAATATCCACTTGGATGCAACATTTGACTTCACTAATGAATCTCCTTTCTAAACAAAGCTTTGTACAAGCTCAGGGGTGGCTTCATTACCTCCTCAGAAGCCTCCACTTAGAGAAAGAGAATGAAACAGATCAACCACAATCAAAATAGGAGGGGGATAGCAGCAGTGAGGATGCCCACATGAAACCAGGGAATGGAGGGAGGGAGGGAGGGAGCCAAAGGGCTGAGCAGAAAGCACACACTGGAACTAATCTTGCCTGGCCTCTACAGTGCCCCGAGCCAGAAGGTTCTCATCAGGAGGAGAGGAGGAGGATTTTGATCGCAGCATGCACAAGGTGAGTGGGCTACAGCATCGAATCAAAGACTCAGACTAGTTCTTTTTTTCATTTGCAAGTGACAGAAACCAAGTTCAAACTCATCTCAGAAGAAATTCATAGTTGCCAGGCAGTGGTGGTGCACACCTTTAATCCCAGCACTCAGGAGGCAGAGGCAGGCGGATCTCTGTGAGTTTGAGGCCAGCCTGGTCTACAGAGCTAGTTCCAGGACAGGCTTCAAAGCTACAGAGAAACCCTGTCTCGAAACACCAAAAAAAAAAAAAAAAAGAATTTCCACATGGTGTTTCCATTATGCTAATAAGCATGTGAGAGGTGACACAAGCTCCAACATACAGGAAGAATTGCATAGGCTATATGCAAATACTATACCACTTTCTATAAGTGATGACTTCAGTGTATGAGGATTCTTGTTGCCCTGGAGTCAGGGAGAGTTCCTAAAAATAACTGCCCAGTGGCTACCGGGAGATGACTGGGCTTCAGAATAGTTAATTTTTAGATTTTTAATTTCAAGTAAAATGAGGAGATGAACCAGTGGTTGTAGGCAGAACAATGTGGTCCTGTCACCAGTTAGACCTGTTTAGGGGGGCACACTTCCAGAGCCTTACCCAGACCTTAGGACTACTCGGGGAGCAGAGATGAACTCACAAGAGTGCACAAGGAGAGAGAGTTCTGGAAGGGTCGGCAGAGGCTCCTGTCAGGCACAGTGGCTCAGTCATTCTTGATATTGCCCCATTGCTTCCTCCTAACTTCATGTTCCTCCCCACTAGCTCCAGAGTGGGATTGGCCGGCTGATTCTGAAGGAAGAGATGAAGGCACGGTCAAGTTCCTACGCGGATCCTTGGACCCCTCCACGGAGCTCCACCAGCAGCCGGGAGGCCCTGCACACCGCTGGCTACGACATGTCCCTCAATGGCTGTAAGCACTGCTCTGTCCTGGCATCTCTTGGCTTACTTTGGGCCAGGCCCCTGGGAGGCACAGTCACCTCGTCTTCTTCCTCCCTGCAGTAGGAGCCCTACATCTGAGATAGGAAACGTAGGAAACGGAGGCACAGAAACCCAAAATCACTGAATTCATAGAACTGGATCTCCCTCTCCCTGGGATTGTGTTGGACCATAGCCAGCCCCCCAGATTCCATCTTTTGATCTAATGAAGGGATCAGGAGAGGCCATGAAGGTAGCCCCAGTCTCTGTCACTTTCCTGACTGTTTTGCCATCCTTCTGAGCCTCTCCTGGGTGTGGAACACAGACTGGGTCAAGGGCTAGATGGGGCACCAAGTGAAACAATGCTGTCCTGAGTAATCACACCCCCTCTTGGGCCATCTGGAGCCTTGACTTCTAATTAAGTTCAATATATATTATATATATATACACACACACATACATACACAGGGCCTCTTTTCTAGGTGATGAACCTCCCATCACTAGAAGTAAACAAGCAGAACTTTCTCAAGCTCTTCAGCTTGAGACTCTCTCACTGAGCTCCTTCCTGTTCTTGGGAAGGTGCACCCGTCTCCCTCCTTTCTCACCTCTGTGGAGTTCAGTCTTGCTAGGGCTGTCTCCAGACACTGCTTGCTGGGTGATAGAAGGCTTTGTTGGTTAAACTACTGTGCTCCAGGCCTTTGTAGACATCACTGCTGGTCCTTACAATCCACACAGTGTAGGAAACACTCACTCAATAGTAGCATTAATTCACTTGCCTATGGCCAGAAAGCCAGGAAGTAACTAAGCCATGGTCAGACCAGATTTGGAGGGAACCTAGGGTCACAAACTTTCACCTCTTCGCCTTGCTAAACCTTGATTTTGGTGAAACTGAAGATGGCATGGGGTGGCAATAAAGCCAGTTTTATGGAGTATTATGTATGGGTTAGGGACTGTGCTAAATACCTTTTTAAGAGAGAGAGAGAGAGAGAGAGAGAGAGAGAGAGAGAGAGAGAGAGAGAGAAAACACTTGAGTACAGGTGCTCATGGAGGCCAGAGGCATTGTATCCCCTGCATCTGGAATTTACTGTTGCTTGTGAGACCCCTGATGTGGGTGCTGGGAACTGAACCTGGGTCCTCTGCAATTGCAGTGCATTCTCTTAACCACTGAGGCCATCTCTCCTGCCATTGTGCTGAGTATCTTACCATGTTGTGTGATGTTGTCTTAGTTAGGGTTACTATTGCTGTGATGAAACACCATGGCCAGAAGCAACTTGGAGAGGAAAGGGTTTATTTGGCTCAGGCTTCTACATCATAGTCCATCACTGAAGGAAGTCAGGACGGGAAAGCAGGAGCTGATGCAGAGGCCACGGAAGGGTGCTGCTTACTGGCTTGTTCCTCATGGCTCTCTCAGCCTGCTTTCTTTTTCTTTTTTTCATGACAGGGTTTCTCTATAACTTTGGAGCCTGTCCTGGAACTAGCTCTGTAGACCAGGCTGGCCTCGAACTCACAGAGATCCGCCTGCCTCTGCCTCCTGAGTGCTGGGATCAAAGGCGTGCGCCACAACCGCCCAGCTCAGCCTGCTTTCTTAAAGACCCAGAACCACCAGCCCAGGAATGGCACCCGCAATGAGCCGGACCCTCCCCCATCAATCACTAATAAAGCTACGTCCTACAGGCTTGCCTACAGATCATTCTTATAGAGGCATTTTCTCAACTGAGGTTCTCTCCTCTCAGATTACTCTGGCTTGTGTCAAGTTGACATAAAACTAGCCAGTACGTATTCTTCACAGTATCCCTACAAAGGATAGACTGTCACTCCCATTTTACAAACGAGAGACTGAAGGGTGAGAAGTAATTTGACTGATAGAATATATGAAGGGCAGAGAGCCTGTATGAACTGATGAGACCGTTTCCCTGCCTAACCACGTGGGGCGCTGTTTTCCATCTCTGGCTCTGGCTCTGCAGGGCACCAAGACTGCTTCAAATTCACCTGTTGATTAGGGGTGCGACTGAGTGAAAAAGAATGTGCCTAGCGTGTGTGAGGCCCTGCCCTCAATCACCAGCACAATACATAAAAACATATGTTTTTTTAACAGCTGCATGCATACACATCCCAGCTACATGTATACAACAAATATCCCAGAACATGTGTTCCCTGACAGGTACTAAGAACTGGGGCGGGGCGGGGTGCAGGGGGGGAGGATAGGAAGAGTGGTATTTAGATTCGACAGTAGGAAACTGGCTATTTGGAAAGGAGTGCTGATTGAGGTCCCCCCCCCACTTCCTAGCAGCCAGAGTCTTTGAGTATGAAGCCGTGTTTCTTTGTAAGAAATAAATGTCTCCACCGTGCCAGTCTGTACCCGTGAGCACTAATCGGGACTTTTCTCCCTTGCAGCTCCTCGTTCACACTACCTGGCTGACAGCGGTATGTTCTGCATGCCCCACCATAAGCCCCTAGGTCTTGTAAGGACAGAGCCATGGCAATCACAGCTCCCCATAGCTCTACTGACAGAGTCCTAGTATAAGTTAGTCCACCTATCGTCATTGTTGGATTGTGGGTCTCCACTTGGGGTACTCCCAAAGGGAAGGAAAGGTCATTTGTCTCTTGTACCCACCTGGGAACCTGCCTTTCTGGTTCTGAGCTTAACTCCAATTCTGAGGCCTATGGTCAAAACACAAGCATCTGTCCTAAGAGGATAGATGTGTACAAACCAAGGCCAGAGCATATAAAGAGGTGCTTCTGGTTGGCCTAGGATTCTGCTGGAGCAGGGTTCCCCAAGACAATCTGGGCAACTTGCAGAGAATTTGGTATCTCCTGGATCCCACCCAACTTCCCACTAGGTCAAGGGTAATATTGGTCAAATGTCCCCAGGGAGAGTAACCTTGGCTTGGGGATCTGACCATTGTTCTGGCTCCTTTTTAGATCCCCTCATCTCCAAATCTGCCTCACTGCCTGCCTACAGGAGAAATGGGCTGCACAGGGTAAGGGGGCTGTGCTGGGAACTTCTGCCCCAGATGCTAACACTCTAACCCCCGTGACGACCTGGAACCGAGGAGAAGCTTTGGGATGGAGATGGGGTTGCTGAAAGTGGTGGTAACTTCCTCCCTCCCCTCTGGTCACCCAGTAGAGAGAGTCCCAGGGAGAATCTGGTAAAGAACTCTATGCCACACACTGGCTTTACTAGCACCAACTAACTTCACACCTCAGGCAAGGTCGTCACTAATGTGAAACCCATTTTGTGGGTGAAGCAATAAAGGCAAAAAGATGGGAGGTGCATGCTTCAGTTCTCTCACCCAGTGAGAGGTAGAGCCAGGAGTCAAGCCTTCTGGGCTCTCGAGCAGTTCAGAAAACCTCCATTTAAACAGTGAGCTAGTTAAAGGCTGAAGTGGGGGGGAGGTGTCACCACTGAACAAGTGTTGGGGCCAGGACGCAGAGACAAGTATTGAGTTTTAAGCCCTGACTAAGAGCCACTGTTCCAGGTTCTGAGGGTCGACCCTACAGCGAAGGAAGTCACTACTCCTGTGAAGTTCACAGTTCTAGTTAGAAGACGAACAAGAAGTAAGAAAATGTAGCCGTCAGGTGTCCAGAGGTGCCAAGACGAGAAAAAATAGCCAAGTGGGTAGAAAGTCTAAAGACAGGAATAAATTTAAACAAAGGTCTGAGAGCAGTACGGGGAGGGACCTTAACACTTGAAGATCTCCAAGAGCCTTTAGACACAGAGAAGTATAATGCCTAAGTCCATGCTCCAGAGGAGAGCCATGGTCCCAGGTCACGTGGCCAGAATGGGCGGGCCTGAAGCCAGATGGAAATATCATTAGAAGCCATTTACTTCAGGAAGGAACTTCAGAGGGTGCCTGTGAACCCAACTTGGATTTTTAGAGGGATCTGTCTTTCAGCTATGTGGAGTAAACACTGCAAGCGGGTCAAGAGTGGGAGCCGTAAACCGACTTATGGCTTAAGACATCTTAGGGTGGGACCCATAAAGCGGCAGGGCACCACTGGAGAGGATGGTATATATGGCCTTGGCCCGCGAAGAAGCCCGTCTTCAGTGCACTTGGGTCAGCGTTCATTCATTCAGCAGTTTTACTCAAAGCCTCCTCCCACATGCCAGGTTCTTCTCGGAATGCTTGGAACCTGTAATTGATCAAAACAAAAGATCCCTGTCCAGGGTCTGGAAAGACAACTCAGTGGTTAAGAGCACAAGCTGCTCTTGCAAAGGACCCAGGTTCGGTTCCCAGCACCTACATAGTTGCTCACAACTCTCTATAACTCCAGTTCCAGGGGATCCAAGGGCCCTTTCTAGCCTCCACGGGCACTAGTTACACACACACGGTGCACATACATACATACAAGCCAAACACTCATATATGCTTTTCAAACTTTCCTGTCTTTTCAGAGTTTAGATTCTTGTAGGGGAAAACAAAGTATTCATAAGTAACAATAGGAAATAAATGCAATATATAGAATGTTGGAAGACAGTATTATAAGAAAAGATAAGGGATGAGCAGGATAAAGAAGGTTGAGATTTCATGGAAGGGGTGACTTCCAGTTGCCAATAGGGCTATCTCTCAGGGAAGATCTTGTACTAAAGGGCCATTCCACCGAATTAGTGGATCCGTACTGGTTGCCCACTGCATGCTGGGACTAAATTGCAGGAAGAGCACAGTGAGCTACGTTTCCCAAAGTTGAGACTGAGACCACTGAAAGAGTCCCATGCTTCAGGCCTGGTTCACATTCTGGAGGTAAGCAAGTGCTTCCAGGAAGCAGTGAGCGTCTCAGGCCAGCCCAGCTCTATGTTCCCTGCAGACACCCAGCGCCGACCTCTTCCACTACGACAGCATGAACGCAGTCAATTGGGGCATGCGAGGTGAGCAGTGCTGGCTGGAGCTGCAGGGCCAGGCCATCCCGAGACTTCCCAGAGACTCCGGATAGAGCAATGACTGTTGCTTGACCTGCAAACCATGGCTGCTGGTTCTGTCCCCCGGGTGGGCTCTGTCTAAACCCTGAGTTCCCATTCCCTGACACTTCCACTCTCTCCTTTTCCTACTCTTCCCTCATCCTCTCTAGTCCCCAGCCTTGGGTACTTTCCAGGCCATCTGTCCTATCCGGGCTCTCAGAGCATCTGAAAGTGCTGATTACCCCGAGGTGCTGGGCTAACGCTTCCAGTCAGACATGGTAGAGGGAAACAATTGGAGCCAACTGTGCAGTGTTCCCAGAAAATTCTCCATGAGATTCTCTGCCAGGAAGACTCTCATGCCAGACTCCACTGGCTGCTTGGAGTAAGCCCTGGCTTGAGTGACCATGACACAGCCTCCAAGGGCCCCTAGATGATGAAGATCATGTCCCCAGGCTCCA
The DNA here is from genome assembly GCA_004026605.1 of Ondatra zibethicus. NCBI lineage: Eukaryota > Metazoa > Chordata > Mammalia > Rodentia > Cricetidae > Ondatra > Ondatra zibethicus. The sequence continues at coordinate 462,611 of PVIU01000049.1, read as the reverse complement.
TTGCCTCAGATTCTTCCTCCCATTGCACATAGCTCGAAGGCTACTTTCCTCACAAAACCATCTCAAGAACAGCCAGCCCCTCCCACCTCCAGCCACCTACCATGCTCACACCAGCCCCAATGCTCCCCCATGATAAACTCAGGAAGAGAGGGGTTCCCATAGCTTAGAGCAATCACTGTGTGGAGACCAGATCCACAGGACACTGAGACAGAAGCCAAGGTAGTGATGTACAGCCCAGAGGCGGGTTCTGGTTGGTACATGTCTCTTTTTTCTTTGCAGAATACAAGGTAAAGAACACATAGACCCTGGGGTCTCCAGGATTCTGGGAACCACTACCTTGGGGAGCAGCAAGAGGATGGCAGCACCATCTATGCAGGGAAGAAGCATAGATGAAAAACCTTTCAGGACTAACATTGTCTCACCTCGGCCCATTGTCCCTGATTCTCCCTTAAGTCTTCTCTAACCCTTTTCCTGTCCCTAAAGACTCTAGGACACCACAGGGCCAACTGGACGGCTTAACAGCCACCAACTATTAGACACATTCAGAAGGCCTTGGGCCTACATTAATGTGAAGTGCCACCACCAAGCTCATGTTTAGCAATGTTAGGACACTCTGGGACCATGCCAACCCAAGGAGGGTGGACCCAGCCCTTCCTCCTGACTAAATGTCTGGCCTTAGTGGATAGAAAGAGGAGCCCAGGCTCAAACTGAAGCTGGAAAAGACAAACTTACCCCCCCCCAAGCTAGACATGCCTGCCTTTCTTCTTAGATCTACCCGTATGAGCTGCTGCTGGTGACAACAAGAGGAAGGAACCGACTGCCAAAGGATGTGGACCGGACGCGCTTAGAGGTATGGACTGGCATGTCTGATTTGCTGATGTTGTAGCATGACCTTGTCATCTATAAAGGTCACACTCAAGAACCTGCTTTCTTTTTTAAAAAAATCTCAAGAAAACTCTCCTAGTGTTTTAAGTAAGTTTAAAGTTTTGCATTAGGCTACATTCATAGCAATTTCAGGGCACAATCTGAACATGTCTGGCACTGTACAACCTTGAGGAAGACGTTTGGGTTGAAGAGATCCCATAGTTGCCAGAGCCGACCCCACTAGGGACAGAATGGGGACATTTAGGACCTGTTGAAGCTTGTTACAAGAGCAGAGACTCGAGCAAGCTTCCACAGCCCAACTGCTGTGCCGTTCTGAGCTACTCCCTCTCCAGCTTAGTCAGTGCCCGTGGTGCACAGCTGCCGGTGTCCTCACCAGGGGCGGATGTTCTATCTGCAGAACAACAGCTAGGTCTGGTCCCTGCATACTCAGGGCTGCACTAGAGCCAGGTCTTGTGATGGGTATGAGGGATGGAGCAAATGGCACTGCTTAGAGGATGAAAGCATAAAATGAAAGCAAACCCTCATTCTGCTCTTCTGCCATCACTAGGTGGGCAGCTTCAACCAGGTGATAACACAGCTGCAGCTGTGTGAGAATGTCAGGCTAATGCTTCCCTCAAGCTTCCAAGAGGAGTAAATGAGGATATACATCAAGCCCTGAGCAGAGTTTGGCAATGCGCCAAGGATTAAGTACCAGCTAGATGTTAGGATGCTGCTATTCAAAGAATGTCACTAAGTCCTACTTGCTTGACACAGACTTGCAGGAAGAGGTAGGTATGGTTTGGATGGAAGGAAAACATCATGAGCAGTTGAAACAGTATGGATAAAAAGTGCAGAGAGGCCCTGGGCATGGCACTGGGTAGTACAGATTATTCAGCATAGAATGCCCACCCCAGGCTACCTCTGACCTGGAACTTGAATTACCCTGTCTCATGATGTGTCCTTCCTGCCTTTCCATGCCTTTACCTCTTCCTACATGCCCTTCCCATCTTGTGACTGTCTCACATCTTAGGGCCTTGCTCTGGAGACCACAGTACCCAAATCCTTCCCAAGGCCTCCCCTAAGATGGATCTCATGCCTGGTCCTCCAACCTCCCCTTGACTTCAGCAAGCCACAGTTCAACATATCTCACCCTCATTTATTTCAATTCCTCGGCCAGACCCTGAGCTTCCTATGGGAAAGACTGTCTATCCTGCACCACAGGACCTGGTTAGGAGAGATGTCAGAACACATTTGTGGACTTGAATGCTGGCTTCCTAAAGAGGAAGTTTTGTTCTCTTCAGGGAGTGCATAGGAACTAGCTTTGCTTTGATACTTAGAAATTCACCCAGGGTAGAGGCAGAAGGGGTGGGGGGTGGGGGATACCGCAAGTGAGCCACGAAGCTCTGTAAGTATACCCAGCTCTAACGTCCTGAGTTAGCAGCCCAAGAACCTTGCTTGGGTGATTTGTTTACATCTTCCTAACAAGGGGCTTCAGGTGCCTGATGGTGCTGAAGGGGACAGCTCCCTGCCTTCTCTAAAGAGCCGCTTTAAGGCATGTAAACATCTCTAGAGAGTTCAACTTTCCAAAGCATCAGAACCACCCAGTGAGCATCCATCACACATAGTTCTCACCCCAAATCAGATAAATTGCAGCCTGGGGAAGGAGCTCAGGTCAATCCACCATGGCTTTTAAATCGCCCAGAAATGTCTAAAATGTAGTGCTGAGTTAGAAACACTGCCCCAGCCTCTGCACCAGCTCTAGCCCCTGATGTGTCCTCAAGAAGTTCAGAGTACAGAAGTTCATTTATCCAATAAATATTTATCATAACTCTAGTAAAGGGCTAGCAAGATAGCTTAGCAGGTAAAAATGCTGGCCATGCAAGCCAGGCAACCTGAGTTCAATCCCTAGAAAGGACATAAAGGTGGAAGGAGAGAATGGAGTTCACAACGTTGTTCTGCCCTCTAACATGCTCAGTGACATGTGCACCCCCAGACACACATTGTATGTGCGCACACAAACTAATAGCAAATTAAGTTTATAATTTAAAAGTTCATAATAGGTGCTAAATATTGTTCTAGGTATTTACATGTGTCTGTGAACCAAACAGAGACCCTGATCTCTTAGAGCTTGCATTCTTATGTGAGAAAACAGACAGTAAAGGACACAAATGAAGAACAAATGTGATGCTGTGCTAGCAGGTGATAAGGGGAATAGTAAAAAGCCAAAGAAGGACTGGACACGGAACTGGGAGTTAGGAGAAGCAAGCTGTGGTTGCAAATAAACTGATGAGAGTAGGTCTCACCTGCTACGTGACATCTGAGCAAGTTATCCATGCTTTTGTGAGCACTTTCTGGGCAGAGGAGACAGCCAGTACTGAGGCTTTAATACAGAAGTGAGCTTCGCGTGGTAGAAGATATCAAGAGGTGAGTGAGGCTGGGACCACAGGGCACAGAAGATAAGAGGAGAAGGAAGTAACATCACAAGTGGGGATGGAATCATCTGTTTAACTGATTCTCAAAGAGCTCACACATGTGGGGAGTGAATCAGGCATGTCCATGAACTCTGTGCTCTAGTTCACTCTTGCCATCCCAATGAAGTAGGTGCAGGAATAGTCCCTTCTTCTAGAACTGGAAACTGAGGCTTGGAAGGATTGCCCATTTGCCCAAGGCTATACATCCACGTCTACCTAACTCTAAAAACTGTGCTAAAATATTAGCGCACAGTGGCAATAAGTCAACAAACTGGCTAATTGTTGTGTGGCTGTGTGCATAATTCTCATTGGGTGTCCTTCAATGCCCAACTGAAGATACTAAATGGCCAGAGAATCCAAGAAGCTTGCAGTCAAAAGATAGGCCATACAATTTTCTTTTAAAATAAACTTAATTATAAAAATGCACAGAAATTGATAAGACCAAGTGTATACAACTCAGTGAATTTATGTACAGTTAGAATAGCCATTCTGAAGCTATAGAGCTCTACACTGGGTTGACACTTGGAATGCACTTACTTCCCTTTTTAAACTTGATTTTAAATCTCATTTTGAAAATGTTTAGACCTCCAGGAAAAGTGTATGAGTAGGAAAATGAACACCCACCTACCCTTCACCTAAATCTATCAATTCCTAATATTTTTCTATATTTTAAATGTCATATACTTCTAAGTCTAAAGGCTTTTGACATGAACCTTCAAGATTTCTGAGAACAGAGAAGAAGGGAAAATAAAAGGGAGGATGGGAACCTGCCGTGAAATGCAGAAGAGTGTTTGCTTATATGACAAACTCATTTCCATACAAGGAAAAGAAAGGACGTTCCAGTGGGTAGAGAAATGTAAGCAGTGAGGGGTTTTTTTTATTCTTCTGATGAGAAGCCTGCTAGGTCATTTTTAAAAGTATCAATAAGGGTCAGTACACCCTGAATCCTTGGGTGTACCCCTTTTTCTCCCAAAGGGGAGTTGGGTAGCATTAATCACATGTACTTATGGACATAGATACGTGGAACATGAATTTATAAAGGGGAGGCCAACCAGAGTGTACAAATAGAGCTTGGGAAAAGTCAACACCACCAGAGCTGGAGGCGAGGGAAGCCTCTCCAGCCAGCATGCATACACCTCCAGAGGTCCCCCAGGAGGGCCTCCTGCACCTCAGTCCATTCATCATACACCGTGCAACCTCCTTGCTCTGACCCTGGGCCAGGACCAGGGAACCCACAGTGAAGTACAGAGACCTCTGAACCCACAACTCACATCCTCATTGCTGTCTGTGTTCCCTCCACACCATGCAGCGCCACCTGTCCCAGGAGGAGTTCTATCAAGTCTTTGGCATGACCATCTCCGAGTTCGAGAGACTTGCCCTCTGGAAGAGGAACGAACTGAAGAAGCAAGCCCGGCTGTTCTAGGCGTAGGCTCTATACATATAGATGCATTTATATAAAGATGTATGTAAATCTCTATCCTGACGCGCGATATAATCCTCTTGTATAATGCGACACAACATGCAGCCTGCCATGAGACTTGCTTTTCTGTACTGTCAGGCGAGCCCACATCGTCGAGATATTTTTATGCTCCTTACTTCTCTTTTCTAAATACTGTGGGACCTGGGAAGGGATTTGAAGGGACTCCATCCTTTTACTGAGATCCTTTTTATACTGAAACATCTGTCCCACCTTGAGCCCCAAGGTCTAACTCTCCTTTTGAAAGGTGCCTGGAGGGATCTTTACTCCCTGCTTCAGGACCATCTCCCAGTCTCCAGGGCTGATGCTGACCTTGCAATTTACACTGTGGTCACAAATGGGCCCTCCGGTGGAAAGTCCATGGTGATCCACCCAAATCAGTGAGCACCTTGGAGTCCTCTTGAAGAATTTTCTCCACACCTCCAAATAGGAGCTAAGTGCTCTGTGGGGTGATGCAGTTAGATATGTGGGCCTCAAATCCATTCCTTACATCAGTACAGAGTGGATGGGCCCTGGCCTCTCCTCAGCGCAGCCACCCCTCCTCCTTCGACCCTTAGTCCTGACCACTCCCTCGTGCAAATCTAGAATTCATGGTAGGAAAAGGAAAAAGGGCACTTCCCTTCACCCTACCACCTAACTGGCTCCTCTCTCTGCCCCACAGTGGTCCCAGCACACACTCCCATCCTTCCCCCTTTATAGGAGAGGCCATTGTTGCAGCCTGTACTCTTCAGCCTTATTACAATCTATGTGCCTGATGATCTACACACCACAGGGCTAATGTTCCCACCATAGCTCCAGCAAGCATCCAAGATAGACACACACATCCCCTGTCCAGGGAAAATAGGCCACAGCCCAAAGAAAAATCTTGGCCTATGCTACTGGTCCCTAGATGGCAAAGCATCCATACTGGACCCCCCAACACCCATCCCCCTGGGTCTGCTACAACATTGGTTGCATCTCACAGGGGAAGCTTTTAGAAGCGTGGGTTTTGAGGGGATTCCAGAATGAGGCATTGAGCAACCCTGCTCATGCTCTACCCCAGAGACCTCAGGGTGAAAACAGAACCTTCTCCCCCACACACACCCCTGCTACCATTCTGAGCTGTTTACTGGTGGCCGCTTTTCCTTCTTGGAGATGCCTGTGTCACACTCTTTGGGGGGTCACAGAGGAAAGATGGAGAAGTGTAAAAAGACAAGGATGGTGCTCGAAATGCTGGTGATGTGGCATAGCAAGTGTACAGCTGACTGCAGCAAACCCTTCCTGAGCACCTGCTGAATGCTGAGCACAAGTGGGGGAGGGGGAGGGGCACTGGGATGAATCAAAGAGGGCCCTGCTTTCAGAGGCATGCCTACTAATAGGAGTCCTGGTAAGGCGTACCTTACGTATCAGATGCAAGACAGAAAGTGATGGACGGAGGCCTGAGAAAGAATGTGTGACGTTGCTGAAGGTGTGTGCAGCTGGTGCAGACCAAGGAAGTTTCTAGAAGAGATTGCGTGTGAGCAAAAACAGGAAGGATCTGAGGAATCAGCAAGTTGGAAGGGTGACAGGGCGGAGGGACTATGAAGGGAGTCTAATGCACTCCCATTTAAAAATGTCACCTCCCTGCAACTTCTCTTTTTGGCCAATGTCTTTCAACTTTCCTGACCCATTAGAAGCGTCCCCAGCCAGATGCAATCATTGAAATTGCCTCATTGTCACTGGTTAACGACTTGGGAGATTGAAGGGCTTTTGTTATTGTTGTTGGATATTTTTGTTTCCCATAAAAGCACATCATTTCAACCCAAACCCATGTCCTCTTGTTTTTTGGAGGGGGGGTACCTGGCGTGGGGACAAGCTGACTATGCACAAAAGTAACTAAGGACCAGGACTGGAGTACAGCTCAGTCACTAAAGTTGTTAAGACAAAAATCCTTAATTCAATGGTTCTCAACCTCCCTAATGCTATGACCCTTTAATACAGTTCCTCATGTTGTGATGATCCCCAATCATAAAATTATCTCATTGCTACTTCATAACTGTAATTTTGCTACTGTTATGAATTGTAAATATCTGATATACAGGATATCTGATACAGGACCCCTGTGCCTCCAACGACCCCTAAAGGGGTCAAGAACCACTGCCTTAGTTCAATCCACAAACTTTACAGGAAAAGAAATCCAGGAGTGGTGGTGCACACTTGCTATCCCACTACTGGGAAGGTGGGGACAATTGGATACCTACAACTCCTTTGCTAGCCAGTCTCACCGAACTGGCAAGTCTCAAGTCCTGGTGAGAGAACCCCTGTCTCAAAAAAACAAGGTAGAAGCATCTGAGGAACAAGACCCGAGGTTGTCCTCTGTCCTCTGTGTATGTACCATGTGCACATACACACAAACATACAAGGTCAACCCTATTTGGCTTGTTCTCTGCAGAATGCAAGGTACTTTGAGATAGTGGAGGGGGTTTCGGTAGTAAATAAGACTCTGTAACAAAAGTCGTGTTAAATACCATCAATGTGCCAAGTTCTATGCAAAGGACTTAAGGCAAATCATCTCATTTAGGCCTCTTAGCAACCCCACAGGCAGCCATAGTTAACACCCCCATCTCACAGATGGAACCACTTTGAAGATACATAGTTACTACCAGGAGGGCCAGGAGTCCTCTCCGCCTGTCTAACTAGAAAGACCAGCTTCCCATTCCTAGCAGGTAAGTCCCTTTTACCTGCAAATCCAAACTGCCTTCTTAAAAGTGGCTTGGATAGTAAGAGCAACCAGAAACCCAGGATGCAAGATTTCTGAACTCAGCAGCTCAGCAATGCCATCTAGAGTCAGATTCTTTGTGCCCCTTCAATTCCATCATCCTTTATAGTGATATAGTGATATAGGATATAGCATTTATCCTCTGCCAGTGTGCCCCCCATATTTACAAGAGGCTGCTGTGATTCCAGGCCTCTCCTCACACACCATATTTAAAAGACAGAAAAGAAATTTCCTCCACATGTCTAATTTAACAAGAAAAACTTTCCCAGAGCTCCTGAGTCAGCTTCTGCTCCAGCCTTGTCCATTGGCACTAGGGAATACATCCATGTGTTTAGCACGGGGGAGGCGAGGACATTTAGGTTTGGCATTTTTAGCCACCACCACAGTGAGGGTCAGGCCCTACTGAACAGAAAGATGAGAAAGGGGATAGCAATGACCCATAAGTGACTGTTGGAATTTTTGCCACACTGTGCCCTTTAAGAGACTCAATGCACGCTGCCAAGGACCCTGAGATGGCCTGCAGTAATTTCATTTAACCAAGTATTTCATAAACTAACTGTGCATCAACTCTTTAAGAAATATAAACACTGCGCTTCACCTATTTTAAGCTGCCCACTTTGCTCACATTTTGACATCTCTGAAGATAGGATGCAGGGGTTAGGGAGAGGCTCGGTGGTAAAGAGCATTTGCTGAGCAATCATGAGGACCAGAATTCAGGTCCCAGTCCTTGTGTAACACACTGAACATCTAAAGCACCTGCAACAAGCCTGGGCGGGGGGGATACAGGGGACATCTCTGGGGCTTGCTGACTTCCAGCCCAGCTAAAAAAAAAACACACACACACACACACACACAAGGGCTGGAGAGGTGGCTCAGCGGTTAAGAGCATTGCCTGCTCTTCCAAAGATCCTGAGTTCAATTCCCAGCAACTACATGGTGGCTCACAACCATCTGTAATGAGGTCTGGTGCCCTCTTCTGGCCTGCAGGCATACACACAGATAGAATACTGTATACATAATAAATAAATAAATATTTTTTAAAAACACAAGTTCTGATTCAGAGAGAGCCTCTGACTTGAAAGAACAGACAGAGAGACATAGAAGGAGATATCTGACATTCTCTTCTGGTTTCCACATGCATACAGAGGTGCGCGCACCAGCACACATGTGTGCATACACTCACTCAGAAACACATAAATGAATGAATGAATGAATGAATGAATGAATGACCTTGAAAATGTGAAAATGTGGCGTGGGTTAACCTCTTTCCTGGCCTCTTATTCTATAATTTTTAGCAAGAATAATTCTGGTCCAGTGAGATAGCTCCACAGGTGAGATGTTGATGACCCGAGTTCAATGCCTGGGACCCGTGTGGTGGAAGGAGAGAACTCACTTCCGTAATTTGTCCTCTGACCTCCACATATGCACTATGCACATATGTGCATGAGTGCACACATGCACACACAGAGACACAATACATTTTTTTCAAGACAGTTTCTCTGTATAACAGCCCTGACTGTCCTAGAATCCTGGAACTTACTGTGTAGATCAGGCTGGTCCCAAGCTCACAGAGATCTAGCCATCTCTGCCTCCCTAGTGCTAGGATTAAAGTTGTGCACACCAATTTCTTTTTTGTTTGTTTGTTTGTTTTGTTTTGTTTTGTTTTGTTTTTCGAGCCAGGGTTTCTCTGTGCAACATTCCTGACTGTCCGGGAACTTGCTTTGTAGACTAGGCTGGCCTCAAACTCACTGCCTCTGCCTCCCAAGTGCTGGGATTAAAGACGTGCGCCACCACTGTCCGGCCCAATTTCTTTTTAAAAGAAGAAAAGGAAGGAATAGATTTCTACTTTTCTTCCACTTCCCTTCCCTTCCAGACAAGTGGTCCAAATGCACAAAAAGATACCAAGAATATCTTTGTTCCTGTCTACATATGCACCTAACAAATGTTTACTTCAGGGGCATCTGCTGCCAGATAAACAGTACGGAAGATGTGCCTCCTGCACGCAGGTCTAGAAGAGAAACAAGTTCTAAGTAAACAGGAAAAGGTGGTACACGAAAACAACCGCTGCAGAGTCAGCAGACGGGGCGCCCCAGGAAAAGAACTCCCTTCAAATACCTAGCGAAAGGCGAAATGCGTCAGCAGAGAAAGCAGAAGTAGGAACATTCTAGGCATAGGAAAACAGTGTGTGCCAAGGCATTAGGTAAACAAGAGCTTGTCCTACTGAGGACTGGAAGTGAAGATGGAGTGTAACAAGTAAAGTAAAAAGTGATATTAGAGGTAGCATGGAGTCAGACTTTCCTTTGGGCTGGCTGCCAGCTCACAAATAACGACAGCGAGGCCTCTTCTTAATTATTAAAGCTCAACCTGTAGTTTAGGCTTGTTCCTAATGATTTCTCATAACTTAAACTAGCCAATTTATATTAATCTACATTCTATCACATGGCGTTACCTCTCTTCCATCTGGCACCCCCTGTTTCCTCTCCCTGTCTCCTCTGTGTCTCGATTACCTCTTCTTACTTCCTCTCTCTGCCTGGAAGTCTCACCTATACCTCCTGCCTAGCTATTGGCCATTCAGCTCTTTATTAAACTAACCACAACAATATATCTTCACACAGTGTGCAAGTATCCCCCAACAGTAGCCAGGTAGGCAGGGGCCACGGTAGCCAGGTAGGCACACAGAAAGCCTAGAAGGTATCCTCCCATTCCTCCTTGCTCTGTACAGATAGTCTGGCTTTGCTCTGTGATTACTAATAACAAGTGTGAGGAAGAATTGCTCGAACTGTTCCAACGGAGAGTGTCATCTCCAAGCAGGAATGCTGATGAGGAATACAGAACCACAGGCCCTGCCCTGGCCTCCCCATCAGCATCTGTATTTTAATGTGCTCTCCAAGAGCTGCGCAGCAGTAAAGGTCAGACACTCTGCTCTAAGCCATCTGCCTTTTAAGGACAGACTCAGCCTTTTCTGTCGGACATTATTAGGTTCTTGGAGAAGGGTATTTTCCCATATATATAACCTCTTGGAATACTGAAGGGCAACATTGCATTAACAAGCCAGAACACAATGTTAGCGGCCTCCAACCTCACAGCTTATAATTAAACCTGGGGATAGCTGCACTTTGTAGCTACAAACAGACCAACTGAGCCTTGAGTATATTCATTGAGACGTGGAACCTGAGCAGCTGCACCAGGGACACTTGCCCATAGCAGACTGTGGGCACAGGGATACAAACTCCCGCTGTGGAAGGCTCGGAGGCTGCAGCTGGCCTTGGAGGCGTTTCACGTGAGCTAGAAGTGCCGCTATTCAACACAGCTAGGGAAAATTAATAGGAAAACAAAGCATTGCTAAAAATTAATAGCAAATGGGCATTGAAGAGATGGCTCAATGGCTAAGAGCATTTGCTGCTTTTTTTTGTATTTGCTGCTTTTTTTTTTTTTTTTGCATTTGCTGCTTTTGCAGAGGACCCAGGTTCAGTTCTCAGCATCCACATGATAGCTCACAAGCAGCTATAATTTAAGTTCCAGGAGATGCAACACCTTCTCTTCTGGCCTCCCTGGGCACCAGACACACATGTGGTGCAGAGACATACACACAGGCAAAATACCTATATGCATAAATTCTTAAAATACTTTTTAAAAAATTAATAGCAATTGACATCCCAGAGCTACACCCGCTCCATTAGTGCCCTGTGTGGAATGAGGAACTAAGCATTTCACAACACTAAAATTTTTGACTACACAGTTGCAAACACTTGCTCACATCTACCATTATGAGCTGCTGCCCTGGAGTGGGGCTCTAAATGAGCAAAATGTACAACCTATGAGAAGCATAGCCTTTTACCAACTCCTCCTGCCTCTATACCTGAGGGACACAGGCAAAAGACACCAAAGGCCAGCAGAGACAAGTGTGCACATAAGTAAAACTAAAATATGATATGCCTTCTAAGTCTGTGGATTTCTTAGTTGAAGTGAGCTGTCCCACCCAAACACTACTCTCATCCTTGCCACCATCGCCAGCAGTCTCGAATCACTGTTTCCCCAGGCTATGAGTGCCCCCTCTGGACCACTGCTGGAACTGCAGGGGGACAGGCATGATTCCCCAGTTATACTCTGGATTCTCCAACTATCAGGGAAACTTGCTAGCCTCTTTTGCAACAGATTGAGAGAGAGAGAACCTGAGAGTGGAGACTACAAAAATGAGGAAGAGCCAGGAGAGGGAGGGGAATTCTCTGTTTGCAGGCCTAGATCTGCACTCTCTTTAGAAGCAGCTTCTCCCTACATCAGCCTTAGGGTTTAAGCTGTTCAGAGTTCCACCAAAGTAGTTATAACAAATACACTGAATTGCACTGGCAGTGTAGTCTTGAATGCTGGCCATGTAAGGGGTGACCACAGCAACCTAATGGTGCATCTATTCGTCCCTGTGAAAGCTCATGGCAGGATGTGAGGACTCACTAGGGAAACGGAAAAGCCGATGTGAAGGACTAGAAGTTTGCTTTTTCAGCCCTGGAAAAGGATTTCTAGAGTCTTATGCAATCTCTAGTTCCCGGTGCCACACTTGATTGTAACACATGAGTGGGCCTTCTTCCCACTCCCCAACACACTGGACCACCTGGATCAGAACAAACTCCACGTGACCCAAAGTTTGTCCTTCCGATGAAATATCATGGCCATTTATTTGATTTTTTTTTCCTTTTCTTTTGTTTTTTGAGACAGAGTTTCTCTGTGTAGCCCTGGCAGTCCTGGAACTTGCTCTGTAGACCAGGCTGGCCTCAAACTCAAAATCTGCCTGCCTCTGCCTCCCAAGTGCTGGGATTAAAGGCGTGCGCCACCACTGCCTGGCTTTGGCTTTGTTGTTTCATATCTGTACAAAATGTCACTCCTCATCAGCCTCGGTGGCAGCAAGTACGGAAAGCCTGGCAATTCTCCCTTCCAGAAGCCCAGATGCTCCTGCAGGGGAGAGGAACCTGGCCAAAATGGTTCCATAGCCAGGGCTTTGACATAAGAAACTCCCTGCAGGGGGCAGCCTGGGTCTATGTAGTCAAGATTTCCTTACTATTTCCATAAGCTTCTGACAACCTCCTCAAAGGAAACCCTCACTAATGACGTAATGGCGAGACTTCCAACAGACGAGCTCTGATCTCATTTGTCCCCGGCTACTGTTTTATCCTCAGTTTGCAGATGAACGTATTGAGCCTTTGGGAAGTAATTCATCCAGTTTTTCACAGCTGCATGTGATAAAGTCTGGACCTGAACTCGGGGCCATCTCACCTGAAGCCTATGCACTTAACCACTGGATAACTACCTCCCTAAATCGTCAAGTGGCGTTTGAAGAATACTCGCTCTATGTCACGCATGGCACCAGGCATTCAACAGACATAGTCACGTTTAAACCTTCCTGTCACTCTCCTAGGGAGTTGTATTAGCCTAGATGAGGAAAGTATAGTTCAGAAGGGTTGAAGGTCATGCCCTGGACTGCAAAGACTCTTTCCAAAGGTTAGCTCTTCACCACTGTGTTCCACAAACTGAGCAAAGTGACAGGCCAGGAACTGTGGCAAAGATGTCATGGAGCCTGGATTCCTGCCTCACTGTTCCCCATTCTGCCCCTAAGGCCTTGTGTAATTTACTAGAAGTCTCTACCTGCTCTTGGCCTCCATTTCCCCACATGACAAAGGACAAGACGAGATCGGCTGCTGTCTCAGTTTCCTCTCAGCTCTGGGATTTTCCTAGCTCCAGGTTAGTTCATTCTGGACTCCGGAGCCCAGTACTTCCCTTGAGCCTTGAGCATCAGAATAAAATAGTCAGCTTCTCAGAAAAGGTGGCTTCTGCTTTAGCATTCTGTCCTGAGTGGACAGGCACTCCAAAAGTCTCCATAGGGAAGGAGTCCACACCCAGATACAGCCCACGGCATGGCTTAGCTGGTCCTTGATATTCCAAAACAGTGGTTTTCAACCTGTGGGTCACAACCCCTTTGGGGGTCAAATAACCCTTTCACAGGGGTCACCCAAGACCATCGGAAAACACAGATAATTATATTATGATTCATAACAGTAGCAAGATTGTAATTATGAAGTAGCAACAAAAATAATTCTATGGTTGGAGGTCACCACAACATGAGGGACTGCATTAAAGAGGCACAACATTAGGAAGGTTGAGAAGCACTATTCTAAAACAAGAGAAATTAATGATCAGCACTTTTTTTCTAAGACAGGGTCCCCATGTATCCCAGGCTCATCTCAAATTTGTTAAACAGTCAAGAATGACCACAAAATACGGATCCTCCATCTCCACTTCCTTAGTACTATAATTATAGACCTCCACACTCAGTTTGTGTGGCGCTGGAGCCCAAACCCAAGGCTTTCAGGCATGCTAGGCACATACTGAGCAATAGCCGCAGCCTATGACCAGCATTCTCACGTCAAAACAGATCGTACGGGCTGTTGAGTTGGCTCAGTAGGTAAAGGTGTGTCACCAAGTCAAATGACCTGAATCCAATGAGACAAACATGGTAGGAGAAGACAGCCAATTCCCTTAAGTTGTCCTCTGACCACCACACAGGCATGCGGTGCACATAAGCTCACATGTATATGTACACAATTTTTTGTAATGTTTATGTGAAAAACCTGTGTTTCTGGGTTCTTCTAAAAAATGCCAACCTGGCCACTCCAGGTCTGAGCCGTTAGCCATTCCCCCTCTAAAGGAAAGGGGAGAGCCCTTCTTTACCCGTGTCCCCAGCTGATGGGGAAACTATCAACCATTCACATCTTGTTAGGGTGTGGCTACCTGGACCCCCAGGTAGAAAAACCGAGAGAACACAGGTGCTCTCTCTCTCTCTCTCTCCATGCGGTGTCCGCCGGACGGATAGGACATCGGACCTCCCACCCTTGTAGCGTGAGTTTCCCCTTCTTTTTTTTTTAAAAAATATTTATTTATTATGTATACAATATTCTGTCTGTGTGTATGTCTGCAGGCAAGAAGAGGGCACCAGACCTCATTACAGATGGTTGGGAGCCACCATGTGGTTGCTGGGAATTGAACTCAGGACCTTTGGAAGAGCAGGCAATGCTCTTAACCACTGAGCCATCTCTCCAGCCCTTTTTTTTTTTTTTTGAGTTTCCCCTTCTTTAGTCATTAAAAATACCCGTTCTTCTTGAGCTGGTTTGGTTATTTATCATGCTGACCTAATTCATCAACACCCAGCACTCCAAACAACCCTTTACCCCTGGAGACTTCAGAGTATGGTCACTCTTGAGAGGCCTTGGGGCAGAACCTAGGGTGGGGCCAGGCTATATGAAACACTTGGACATGATGACAAAGGGTCCTTCAAACATTTCCTCTGGCCTCACAGCTTCTACCTCCATGAGCCTGAGCCCCGAGTTCAGCAGGAGCCCCCTAGCCAGGCTGCACATAAACCACAAAGCCTAGAGCAGGAATATAAAGACTCTCGGGCAAGAGAAGTGCTCACTCACCCTCTTTCCTCCCTGCAGCTGTCACAGATTGCTGTCTGTGACTGGGGCCCAGGATGGACCAAAGGCATGTGTCACTTCCCTTGACCAGGGCTATAATGCCAACATTGTGCTGTGTAGAACAAGAGAGGTTTTCATCCAGTAGCCAACACTCAACCAAAAGGCTTGAGGATCACGCTGAACAAAGAACATGGGAGAGGAAGCTACACATAGCTGTGGCCCCTGGTGCACACAGGAGCCTGAGATCCCAGGGCATTTCCACAAGACACCTTGTAGTTGCATTTCCTTCCAAAAATAGATACCAATAAGACACTCCCAGAGGGATAACAGGCCTGGATAACAGGCATTAGCAACAGTCAATGACAGCAGGCCTTGCAGGTGCCGTGAGTTTACTGAACGACTCTTGACACAAATCTTTCTCACTACTTACTAGACGCAGAGTGCTGAGCTGGGATCTGGGGATCTCAGAGCAAGGCACAGCACCCACCCGCACAGTGATCTGGAGCCAAGGATGGGTAAGTAAGCAAGAAATTATAATTGATGACCCAGTGGAAGAACTGAGATTCACACAGCAACAGCAACAACTCCAACCCCAGATCTGATCCCCCTTGGTACAGTTCCATATACTTCCTGGAGTCCCCCGAGATTCTACAAGCTCAGCAAAGAAGGTATCTGAATGCTGTAACAAGGAAGTCAAATGCTCCACTGGTGGCAACAGAGAATGTGGAATTTTTTTTAAGGGGGAAATAGCATAGTCTGATTAGGGTCATGAAAAGGTCACTCTGGCAAGCACAGAGGAAGCTGACCTGGGACGCAAGATGACAGGTTAGAAGGTGACAGTATTTCTCCCCCTGATACAAGAGCCCTTCAGACTCCACATTTTTCTTTCCCAGGGTTTCCTGTTCTACCTGATAAGCGAAGAGGGAGTCTAGGGACTATCATTTGTTTTCACAAGACCAGGAGCAGAAGGGAGCTGAACGTTTTCTTCCTGGTATTGTTCCCTGGAGCCAAATTCGATATCTTTTTACAAAGCTGGACTTCTCTGTGTGTGGAATTCTCTCCACAAGCACCAGGTGAGCCTGGGAAACTCAGCAGCAAGCAAGAAGATCCGAGGCAAGTCTTCATAATGTTTGCCAGAGTTTCATATGGAGAAACAGAAGAGGGAACTAAATACTAGACATCAACAGTCCCCTTCACATCCTTGTCCTCCTACCTAGCACCTAATACCCCGTGATCTGGCCAATGCAAACCGCGTTGCCGACAGTCCTGCCGTGTTCTATCTCCGTGTCTTCGCACTCACTGTTTTCTTTGCCTGTAATGCTATCTTCTCGTTACACATTCGGATCAACTGACTCCCAAGCACATGCCTGTCCTCTAGTACTGTCTCCATGGTCCTTAAGAAGCCGTCGCTTTGTCTTCATGGACTCCAAAGCCCTTGATCTCTCTCATGTACTTTTTACAGTATAATCTGTGTTAAAGTTACCCCCTCTTCTAGATCATAGATTCCTTGAAAATGGGGCTCACTCCTACTTAACATCTGTCTTCTCAACACCAACTTACACAGATCCCAATCAATGCGGCCTAAGGGAACTGACGGACAGTGGGAATCATTTTCTTGTTCCTTCTTATAGAAAAAGTGAAGAAAATCGTCTAATGATTCTTTTGAGTTAATACACAGATATCTTCTTCATGCATCTCATTGACTCATTCTGACAGCAACCAAGTTGCAGCCCACTTGGCCAACAGTTCCACCAGACGAAGTTACAGACTAAGCTAGAGCCGCTGTACTGCCTACAAACTTCATTAATTCTCAGAGTCGTGCATAAATTGTGTCCACTCTCATTTTTATGTATTTCCTAGGTCATAGTTCAGTTAATCCTATTACATAGGTCACTCCCATAAAAACATGCAAATTCTTGTGAAATCTTTGCTCCAATTATCTGAATAAAACTTTGAAATCCTTTAAAGTTTTTAAAAATTCTATTTTTTAAAAATGTCTACAAAAACCTCCATCTATTTGGCAATAGTAATATTTTATACTGTTGTTTGAAAGTTATTTCATCAGAGGACACGGTAGCCTGGCACTGTACCCCCAGCCTCTGGAGCAAGAGGCAAGAGATTAATGACTTGGGGCCAACCTGAGCTTCTTAGGAAGAAACCTGTCTCAAAGAGAAAAAGAAAGGAGGGAGGGAAGGGAGGAAGAAGGAAGGGAGGGAAGGAGGGAGGGGATAAAAACTTGGAGTGGTGCTCCAAGGTCAAGCGCTTGCCTTGTGTGAGGAAGGCCCTGGGTTCAATGCCCTGTGCTGCAACACACTAAAAACTAGTGAGTTAGCCTGGGAACTTAGACTACGCAGATGACTTCCAAGTTCCAGAGTTCAAGCAGTGAACTTAGGATGCTAAATCCACTTGCAATTGTTGGTGAGCTGCTTTAGAATTGAAAATGACCTTTTCAAATTGGAAAAGTGGCCAGGAACAAAGAGGAACTTGGAAACTAACAATGGCTCACATTTTCATAACTATTTATGGCATATAAACTGGGTCTGCATCATCATTTCATTGCCCTGCCAACAGCTCTGTGAGGTCAGTTTGAGGTCTCTCTGGGCAGAGATGAGCAGGCAGGCCTCGAAGATGGGACATAGCATGTAGTACCTGGGTAGAAGAAAAAAAACTCAGAAAACATTTTTTTTTTTTTTTAAAGAAAACACATCAAGTTCCGCCTGAACACTACACACAAACGTACTAAACAAACTACTGGGGTCATTTTGCAAAGGCAATGTTAATTTTAACCTGCAGGTAAAAACAACAGAGGAAATATTTCGAGCTGAAGAAAATACAAGATGGCCATTCTTGCTTTGGTGTCTTTACAGGAGTGTTTCAAGCACGTCAGCTACGCTACAAAGTAGCTGCGCAGTCAAAACAGAGGCACAGCTGGGGAAGTGTGTCCAAGCATTGGGCTTGAACGCACGTAATGACTTTGTGACCTCTGATGCTGTCTGCAGTCTGTCTACCAGAAATGAGAGTCGACACTCTCATACAACTTCACACTAAATCTCTTGGCTGGGCCGTAGCAATTCGTTTTCCGCATCCCGTAATTATCTTCAGAGGCATGCACTGTATTGTATTTTCGGTGCTAAAACTGTTTGCTTCTGCAGTGTTTATCAGGCTGGCTTGATATCTCTTCACATTTTAGTACAGTGGGAACTCGGAAAGTTGAAAGTGGGCCCCATCTACTGCTTGTCTTTTTTAGCAATTTTCTGTTTCTCCTTTTCCTGGGAGATTTTCTTTCTGAAGATCTTTGTTTATTGTTTCTCACTCCTCTCCCGCTCCTTTGTTGTCGTTTTACCAGTCTGGCTATCTAGGCTGGAAGGGGCTCAGGAAAGAACTTCTGGGAGTGGAGATAAACTCAAAGCCAAAAAGGTGGGCCTAAGCAGTCCTAAGGCAGTCCCCACAGACACAGCCTGACTGGGGAGTGAAGTGGCTAGCTTCCCTGACTTTAGCGGAGGGCAAGCAAAACTGAGTGGTCCAGGCAGGTCGGCAACAGGCACCAAAGTGTGTGGGCAGTGAGGCTGGCCCTGCTAGCCCAACAGGAGGGCGGCGGAAAACAGGGCGTGGCGCTGGCCAGTACGGGACCGGGACACCGGCGGCGGCGTAGGGGGCGAGGCGTGCTCGGGTCTATTCCGGGAGCGCGCAGGGCGGGGCGGGGGCGTCCTGCGAGCATCCTGTCTGGGGGAGGGGACGAGCGAGCGGCTGGGGCAGCCCCAAGAGCGCACGCCGCCCGTGCGGCAGCTGCTGCGCCCTGGGCTGGGCTCCCCGGGATCCCCGCCGGCGCCATGGACCGAGGCCGGGGTAAGTGGCCCAGGAAGGGAGACCTGGGAGATCCGAGAGCGGAAAAGAGCTGAGATGGACGGGGGGAGGTGGCGGTGGGTCTTGGCGGGACCAGCACTAGACACTTGGGCACAGGTGCCTCCTGCAGTAGGAGCAATCCCGTGTGTGCCGTGGCCTAAGTCTGAGTCCCCTCGTGGGTGGGAAATTGGCGTGTTTAAACACTCTATTTCCTAACTTTATGAAAGACTCTTGAGGTCAGCCAATTACCCCCTCTTCGCCACACGGAGGGAGAGGGTTGAATACGGGGTACAGGTTATATTCCTAGAACAGCTACACTTGTGGCTCCTACTGTGCGCCGTAGGAGAAGCCCCAGAACACCGAAGTTTTCAGCTGCTTTGGGAGAAGAAAGGGCTGCCTGAGCACGCTTCTGCGCATCTGCCTGTGTTTGGTGGACGTTTTAGAGTCCTGCTGACTGCTGCAGTTGGGACTACCCCAGGGCAAAGATAAAGGCTTCCTGGGACTTTAGGGTGGGTTCAGCGCCCACGTCTTAATAAAGGTTAGGACACTGTAGCGGGCGTGTGCCTACTTGTGCACGGGGGTAGTGTCAAATGCCTGGGTTCAGGCGGCACCTCTGGAATCCAGAGATCACAGGTGTGAAGGCACTTGGCAAACAGAGTGTTGTGTCTTTACCAGAAGCAGTTTCTATTGTTGTTGCTGTTAATGGAAAATTCCTCTCCCTTCCGACGATAAACTTAACAACCAGCCCCCTTGCTTGCTCTGCTGCGGCCCCACGGGCAAAAGGGAGGGTTTGGGCTGAGACGAGTGCTTGAGCAGGTGTGTAAGGGTACCTTCCCCACCCCGTGTAAGTTCAGAGGGCCTTAGAGGACCCTCCACCCCGTCCTCTTCACCACCCCTCTCTAGCACAAAATCTGTCTTCTCCTTCAGGGTCTCAGGAGAACAGGCTGAGGCATGATTTGAAGGCAGTTTTCACCTGTTAACTGACTTCTGATCGAGGGTACAGCCACACACCAGGCAGAAAAGCAGACTAGGCACTACTTCCCATTCCTTCTGCTCTCCCCCAATGCTTCAGCCTCACATCCTCAGATGTCACATACCATCCTGTCTGGTTCCCTGTACCGATCAATGGGGCCACTTCAAAATGCAGTCTCCAGATCCAGACGTCTAGCTAAGAGGTGGGACCTCCCTGAGCATTCAAGGACTCTGACCTTCTCTACCTTTTTTTTCCTTCTCCCGCACAGCTCTTCTCACAGGGTCCTGTTAGTTTTGTAGTGTTAGCTTCCTGAATCTTGCTCCTTTGACCGGAAGTGAGCTTCCAGAAGCCAGGAAGCAGAGCTTGTGAGACAGTGTCTGGCACATGGTAGGAACAAACCAATATGGTTTATCAAGTGAGAGGAAGCATGTTTCTTGTGCATCTCAAGCTAATTCATCAGAACATCTATTTTTTTTTTGTTTGTTTGTTTTTCAAGACAGGGTTTCTCTGTATATCTCTGGCAGTCCTGGAACTCACTCTGTAGACCAGGCTGGCCTCAAACTCACAGAGATCCACCTCCCTCTGCCTCTGCCTCCCCTTGAATGCTGGGATTAAAAGTGTGCGCCACCACCGCCTGGCCAAAAGAATCCTGCAAAATCCTCACAACAGCACTGCTCTGTGATCACTAAAGGCCATGTCGACCCTTGAGTAAAGCGGAAATGTGGCTGGAATGCACTTGACCAAGTCATCCTTGTTTTCTCCCTTGAGAAACAGTTTCAAATACTGTGCTGAAAGCATACGTGGATTAGAGTCTTGTGAACTCGAGTGCAAAATATGTCTTTAAGATAAAGTATAAGACTTCAGAAATGATATTAGCTGACTGTGGTGGCTGGCTTTATCAACTTGACACATTCTAGAATGACCTGAGCGTCTCAATGAGGGATTGTCTGGATTAGGTTGGCCTTTGGGTGTGCCTTGGGGAGAGGGGGATGGAGATTCCCTTGGTTCTGTAAACTGATGTGGGAAGACCCAGCCTAAGAGTGGGCAACAGCACTCCCTAGATGTGTGGTGTGTGGACTGTTATAGAAAGGCAGAGGGTGAGCTGAGCACCACAAAGCATGCATTCTCTCTCTGCTCGTGCCTGTGGATGTGACTTGCTGCTCTAAATTCCTGCTGCCCTGGCTTCCCTGCAGTAACGGGCTGTCACCTGGAATCGGGAGATGAAGCAAGCCTCCCTCCCCTAAATTGGTTTCACCGGCGTGCAGCAGGAAGCAAAAGTTAGACATAGCCTTCCTTGTTGTGCCCACCGCCCCCCACATCCTTAGGTAAATGCACACCCCACCACTGCCACCACCACATCAAGGAAAGTTTTTAAAAGGCAGGTCTCATTTTAGCCTCTTCCACCACCTCAGGGTAGGGCGATTTGGGGCAGGCTAGGGTCTCCTTGGGCAAGAATACCAATCAGTGTTTGCAGCCACGGCAGTTGGAATCACCACTGGCCCTGGGCTCCCTGTTCGGTCTTTCGCCTTGTGTGCTCTCTGAACAGCTCATGAGTCAGAGGCTATCCCCTCTCAGGAAAGCTGCCTGTGGCACAGTTCCAAACACCAGGTGTCTTTAATAACGGGAATCTCTTTTCTCACAGCTCTCCGAGCTGGTAGCCCAGGATTAAGGTTAACTTTGGACGAGGCCTCTTCCTGGCTTTCACCTTCTCTCTGGGTTTTCACACACCTCTCCTCTTCTTAGATGCACACCAGCTCCCTCAGATTTAATGGCCGTTCTCATGACCTCATTTGACCTCAGCTACCTCCTAAAGGTCCTGGCTCCAAATGCTATCATATGGGACTTAGGGCTTCAGTATATGAATGCGTAGAAGGTAGGGGTGGACAGGAGGTGCAGGTCCATCCAGAACAACCACTGACATTGATCATTTGCAGTCACTTTCTGTGTGAAACACAGAACAAGGTTTAAACACAGCCTTGATTTTAAGCATACTGCTACCCACCTCCATGGTGGCAAGGGCACAGCCAAGCCCTAAAACAAGACTAGATTCCAAATCTATCTCGGTCACCCTGTGCATGCTCTCTGACCCAGTTATACCATCAAACCTCCACAGAGAGAATAGGAGCACACCTGGGAAGCGGGATTTTCTCTTCCCGCAGCGTCGTGCCTTGGAGAAAGCAAAGCAGAATTCACACAACCCCGTCATAGACATAGAAACTCCTTTCCCACAGAATTCCCTGCAGTATGCCTGTCACACAAAGAGAACTGGCCACCAGTGAGGTAGCACACAGGTAGGCCTCACGACTCCCACAGGGCAAGCTAGTGAACTTTCTGTCCCCAGATGAAGCTAAATGTGGAAAGCGAGACTACCTTTTCTTGGAGAGAGATGTGAACTATATGTATACGGAGCTTAGCATGCGAGGGGCACTCAGATGTTTGGCAGTCCTCAGTCAGCTTACGTCCAGGGGCTCAAGTTCTGAACTCATTCCCCACCATGTCAGATGAGCCTGCCTGCAGCTTTTTCTGTTTAGAACACAACGGCATGGGGAGCTGCCAAAGGAAGTGGGGGTATTTGTGAACAAGACAAACTGAAGGAGAGGCAGGAGCTCGCCTCTCCAGCTAGCGTCCCTATAGGAGAGGCAGTAGGAATGTCTTGCAGAAGCTTCTTTTAAACGCTTGCCAAAGGCTGGTGTGGGTTGTGCTTAGAGCTGCCTCAATCAAAGAAATGCTCAAAGCTGGAAGCTGGGGGTGGCAAGGGATGGTTGGCATCCCAGACTCGGGAAACCGAGGCAGGAAGAGGACTGCAAACAGAAACAAAGTAGAGAAATGAAAAAGAGATAAAGCAAGTATTGCCTGGGCACACCATGAGGCAGAGGTTAAACAGTTCTCAACCAGTATATAGGCAAAGGACTACCATCACCTTTACCTGATGTTCCAAGGATTCCATTAACACCTTCCCGCACAGTGTAGAGAACAGGGCTCCCGGGTGTATGTACTTTGACGTAAAACATTCCTGTTCTGTTTAGCTGCATGCTTCAGCACGGCCTTTTTGGGGATTGATGGAGCAGTGTGTGAAGATGGAGTCTGAGGAGAAGAGGGTGTGATGTAGTTCCAAGCAGTTGTTTAAAACCAGTGGGCATGTGGGTAGAGACATTGCCACCAAGCCTGAGTACCTGAGTTTGATTCTCAGAACTCATACAGTGGAAGGAAAGAATTGACTCACTGGTTGTTCTCTGGCCTTGGCATGTATGGTGAGGTTCATGCCCCCCACCATGGTACGTGCCTGCCTCTCCTCTCTCTCTCTCTCTCTCTCTCTCTCTCTCTCTCTCTCTCTCTCTCTCACTCTCTCTCAATCACACACGCACACCATAAGTGAAAGGTAAAGAGGAAAAGAAAGAGTGGGAGGAGTAAGCAGACCTGAACCTCTCTCTGGTTTCCCACGCTAAGCCGCCATCTTGTAGTGCCCCCCACAGCCGCTACCAGCACCAGGCCTTTGTTATCTGTTCCAGTCCTTCCAACAGCTCACTTCCTCATGCTGCTGCTGGTTTTACTCCTTCCAGCTTTGAGTACTCTGTTCCTTCCCCGGCTCACTCCTGTCGCCCCTAGTCGCTGTGCAAACATTTCTTCCCCAGGCAGTCTTCCCAGCTGCTTCTGCTCCCCACTGCTCAGAGCGCCATGGTCACTTCCACAGCTGCAGTTAACTGCAGCATGGCATGCACTGTTGGTAGGAGCTCTTTGAGGACGAGCATTTCCTAGCTTGTTCGTAGCCTCCTCCTCAGTTCCTCCCGCCATGTTCGGCACTTGGTAAATGTCTATCAAGATGGCAAAGAAATGAAAGGGAGCTGATCTAGTTCTGAGTAGACCCTGGATGCGGTCATTTTCCACACCAGGATTTGCCGTTTCGGTGATCGTGATTTGAAGGACAGAAGTATGGGCTTTATCACGACACATTGCTTCCTTTGTGCCGTCAGATCCCAGATCCTGTTGACTGTTATTGGGAAATGTTATTGGGTGGCTGCTTCTCCTATATCCTGTTCCCCCTACAGGGTCTTCCTGTTTCTACTGTGGGCTTCTCCAGCGTGCCTCAAGGGCTACTCCCTGTGTATCTAAAGTACTGTTCCCTAATCTACCTGGGCTCCAAACCATGCCCACGTAGAGCTCAGAGAAAGCACACTCCAGAGATCCGGTCAAGGGTTCTAGGATGAGATCTGGGGAATCTGCATTTTGCAAAGCCCTTGGGTAAACTTGTCCTTACTGGTGAATACCACAGCTCCCATACACTGTACTGCCCTGTCCCTCAGCCCTGCTCATATACCCTTTCAGGATTTCCTGTTGCCTGCCCTAAGTAACTGAGAGGTGTTCAAAGGCCTTTCCCACCTTTCTACCAAGTGGAGCTCTGTGATCTGAACCTGTCACTCAGTGTAGAGTCCTAGAAGCTACAAGTTCTCTTGCTTTTAATTCTTAAATCACTAAGCAGGGCATAGCGGCACATACCTTTAATCTCAGCAGAGGCAGGTGGGTCTTTGTGAGTTGGAGCCAGCCTGATCTACATAGATCTCTAGGCCAACCAGAGCTATATAGTGAGATCCTATCAAAAAAAAAAGTAAATGCATAAATATCCATGTAGGTTTTTTTTTAAAAAATCATAGCCCAGAATATATCTAATTCCTTCTAACCCAGCCCTACTTTTTTTTTTCAACTTTGAGAGGCATTTGACATCTCCCCAATAGTGTTCACTTCAGCCTGGCCTTGTGGATGCTAAGCACTTATGGAAAACTTTGGTTGGTCAAAGGCTCAACCACCCTGTGCCAGTGGTCATCATATATATTGTCACTTCACAACAGTTTATGGGCTGGGGAGGGGAATGCCCTGGGAAAGAAGGAGCCATGTGATAGGAGAATCATCAGACTGAGAACTGATGCTGGAGTCCCTTTTCAGATACTGGTTCATCCTTGAGATACATGGCTCATCCCAGCATGGCAGTAGCCCTAGAAAGTGGACAGCACAGCCATTCTCCTTTCGCAGGTGAAGCACCAGAAGTTCAGCACCTCCCTGAAAGAGACCAGTCCAGCATCACCTACCTGTGGGGTCTTCTGCCACATCCCCGTTTTAGTTCCCCTAAGACTTCCAGTTACTAGTCCTCCTCAGAACTGGAAGAAGATTCTAGTTCTCACTGACACGTGTCTTCCATTTCCAGGCGAATCCCAATGTGTAGGAGTGTTTTCTGCATTATGTCCTCGGGGTCCAACCGATGCCAAATGCTGAGTGTTTATAGTCACACCCTACGCATGTTGACACTCACCATGACCCCAGTCCGTGTAGATACTATCATTATCCCCATCTTACAGATGAAGATATGGGGTCTTTAAAAGGCTGTATTATCCACTTAGCTCTGCCTGCCTGCAAACCTAAGTTCCTTTCTCATTAGCATACGTTTATCACACAATAGGCTACGTTATGGAATTTTCATACCTGTGTATAGCGTACTATGGCCTTAAACACCCACAATTACCAGCAAGAAGGGGACTATGACTATCAAAGCCCACCAGCCAGAGAGGTACACAATTATTTCCTCTCCCACTTCTATATCGTTTCTTCTTTTGTTTGTTCGTTTTGTTTGTTTCTTGAAACAGGGTTTCTCTGTGTAGGCCTGGCTGTCCTGGAACTCTGCAGACCAGGATGGCCTAGAACTCAGAGATGCTCTTGCTTCTGCCTCCCAAGTGCTGAGACGAAAGGCGTGCGCCCTCCTCCCAGCTCCTGTGTTGTTTCTTGAATCTAAAGTGCCCACACGAGAAAAAACATGTATTTGTCTTCATGAGTCTGGCTTTCTTCACTCAACATGATAATTTTCAGTTCCAGCCGCTTCCCTGCAGGTGACATAATTTTGGTTTTTGTAGCTGAGTAATGCGTACAAACCTCATTTCCCCCAATTCATTCACAGATAGGCACTGGGGCTGATTTCAGGTCTTTGGACATGTACCCAGGAATGGCCTACCAGATAATATAGTAATTCTAACTCTTGGTTTTTGAAAAACCCCTTCACTGATTCCCATTGTGGCTGCATCAACTTTTCATTCCCCCCAGGAATGTATAAGGGTTCTTTTCTTCCCACCTCTTCACAATCTTGTGTTGTTATTTCTGAGCTGCTGGCCACGACTGAGGTAAAATGGAATCTCAATGTAGTTAATGGTTTTGTATTTCCCTGGTGGCTAAGGGTGTCAGACATCTTTTCATGCACTTATTGGTCATTTGTACTTCTTTTGAGGACTATGGTTCACTAACTCATTTGTTAACTATACTATTGGTTCTTTTGCTGTTTAATTTTAGGATTCTGAATAGTTTCTCTGGTATTAACCCTTGTCAGATGTGCAGCTGATGCAGTGGTCTCTGGGCTCTGTTGAATATTTGCTTTGCAGTGTGAACCTTTTTCTTCTCATACTGTCCCATTTATCTTTAACATTGTTTTTTTGTTGTTTTGTATGAGGGTTGGGGGCAGGGCAGTGCTCACTAGATAAAGACCACAAGGTAGGGATGGGACAGGTACTGAGAGAAGGAACTCTGAACCATCCTGAGGGACCCCTCCATCAGTGAAGGGGAACAAGCAGGCAACCCTGTGAGCTGAGGTGGTAAGTCTTCCCCCTCCCAACCTTCCCACTCTAGCTCGTGTTTAGCATTAAAGAGGCCTTAGGAGGCTGATCCAGGAGGGCCCCAGGCTGGCTTAGCCTTCCATGTAAAATTCCATTCCGGATTGCCAGTGACACTGGTCATGGGGGATAGAGGGGCAGCGCTGGGCAGGCATGGTTCTTCTCCCTGGCACAGCTGTCAGGCCATGGTGGGGGCAGAATGTGGCACCACATTGCGGTCATTCCAACTGGGGGAATTCACCAGCAGTCTGCTACCCAGGAGGCAGGCCTGGGGTCTTTTTATAGCCCTCTAAGAACCTGGAGGAAAACTGATCTGTGAGAGAGAAGCGGAGCACTTGTCTTGTCCCGGCACCTCCTCTCATTTGCGTAGTTCCCAGAGGCCCACAGTCCTGTTTAGGCAGGAGAGGCGGCTAAGTGAGCATTGTGAGTTAAGGAAGCTGGTGCACTATTGGAGACGGAAGATGGGGACACAGCCGCTGGCTCTTTAGGTCACCTTCTTGGGCTTCAGTTTCTTCATCTGACAGATTACTGCGCAATGACTAGCAGAGTGCAGTAGTCAGCAGACCTCAACCCACAGGCCCAATAACATATTAGTGCTGTTGGCGAAGAACTGTACCCAGTCCTCGTGTGTGTTGTTGATGCGCTGGTACAAGACCACAGCTAAGTACTTGGAATAGACCCTATGCATCCTGCAAAGCCTAAAACACATGAACCATCTAGGCCAGCGGTTCTCAACCTGTAGGTCACAACCCCTTAGGGGGTCTATCGACCCTTTCGCAGGGGTCGCTTATCAGATATCCTATGTATCAGATATTTACATTACAATTCATAACAGTAGCAAAAATTACAGTTATAAAGTACCAACAAAAATAATTTTCTGGTTGGGGTCACTACAGCATAAGGAGAACTATATTAAAGGGTCACTGTGTTAGAAAGGTTGAGAATCACTGATCTAGGCCTTCCCAGAGGTGTTTGCCCACTCTTGGTAAGAGTGTAGAGAGAGTGCAGACCCTACTGGGAACACTGAAAACTGAAGCATGGGCTGTAAACAGTGCAAGAAATGGGAACGGCCATTTCCCTCTGTTTTCCAGATGACGTTTAGCCTCAGAATTATTTTGCAAACAAAATTTTAAGCAATAGAGAGTTACACTGGGTGAAGTGGGAGTACTGAGCACAGCAACCTCCCTCTGTCTTACTCCCAACACAGCCCCCCCACCCCGTGGAAGCCAAGCAAACCCCATGGGTTTTGCCAAAAGAACACATAGAAACCATGCATCCTTCCTCGGTTTTACAGTGGGAACCTGAGGTTCAAGGGCAGGAGCTTTCCTAAGGTCTGTGACAGAGCCCTCAGGTGGCATTGCACAGACCCATCTCTTCTGGGGACAGGCCTGTCCCTTAGCTGTGCAGAGCCTGCTGTTGGTGTCAGTGCATGGCAGCCAGGGCCAGCCCTGCTGATCCAGAGTCCCCAGGGGTCAGATCTGAGACTCTGCTGCACACTTTGTGGGAACCCGCCTGTGCATTAGTTTGAGAACCTATTTTCTGAGAGACCCAGAACCAAAAGGAAAAAATTACAATCTTTATTTTTTTATTTCATTGGTACAAAGAGTTTTTCTTTAAAAACCTCAGAGTGTATGTTACAATTGACATGTTAATTTATTCATTTTTTTCCTTTCCTGAAAAAGCTGTTATTCAGTAGATAAAAACATCTTCAAATCAGTGGCATCTTAGGAGGGAAAAATTATGATAATTTATACAAAAGCTTTCTTTTGAAGATGAAATCAGATTCATTCATTTGTAGAATAAATATTTACCCTTCCTGCCCATTCTTGTTGGAGGGTGTGCTGAGGGCAGATCCTGCTGATATGAAACCGAGGAAGATTTTTTTTTTTTTTTTTTTAGCTACACTTGAACCAAGAAAACCAATCTCCTGGGACTGTGCCAGGAAACCAGAGAGACTAATGGCTTTTCCTCGCCTCTAGCTAGCAGCCAGGTGTGGCTCTGAAGGGCTATAGAGAGCAAGCTCAAAAGTGAGACCTGAAATCATATCTGGTTACCCATCAAAGAGAACATGTAAAGGACCGTGTGTGTCAAGGGACAGTGTCAAGGGACACTTTGTAGCCAAGACCCTCAGAAACACTGCAGATGGTATTAAAGGTGGGGGAAGAGATAGAGAGGAGAGAGAGGCCCAGAAGGTGCTGAGGAGCAAGCAAAACCACATGCCTGCAGCCCAGAACATCAGCAAGAAGCAAGCAGGGCCTTGGGGGCCTCCACAGAGCCCCACACACACACACACACACAGTCTCTGGTCTCCAACAGGGTGTGTCCCTATTCTTGGAGGCTGCTGCTTGTGATGTGTCTAATTATAGGCACAGATAAGACCAGAGTCAAGGGCCTTAGCTGCCTGCTAGTGTCTAGTTACCCCTTTTGGATCCTGTCTGTACCTGTTTTCATTTAATCCTTGGTTTCTTCCACTGAAGCCATCAGGAGGCTCCAGGCAGTCATGGGAAGGTGCTCTGTGCACAGGAAGCATTCCAGTTCAGTTCTTCAAAGTGAGACTTGGAATGCAAGTTTGTATCTGATGTTCTTCCTTAATAAGCAAGAGAGGAACCCTAGTTCTCCCCAGCACCTTCAAGGCTCTTGCTCATGTACACCCTTTATTGACACTGGAGGAAGACAGCAGGATTGGAGATGCTCTGGGAAATGGGTGAGAGGCCATTCTTGTTATAATCTGGCAAAGAATCTGGCTATGTTCTGCCTGTATCCTGAGAACTGGAGTCAGGCTAAATTCCAAAGTAACGGTTAATTTATTTGCTGAAGGAAATATCAAAACGGGAGCATTTGGGCTGTAGCGTGATTACTCCTAACTGCTCTTCTCTGGGTCCACAAAGAAAGAAAATGAAAACAGAGCAGAGACATCAAAGAACTGTGCAGTTCGGCAAGAAAAAGATTTGAGTTTAGGATCGCAGACCACGCTGACTGAATGGTTAGAGGTTCTAATTACAGTTCCCCTTCCCCAACTCCTCCCAGATCCTCCCCACTTTCCTGCCCACCCAAGTCTACACCCTTTCTCCTCTCTCACCAGAATACAAACAGGCATCAATGTAATAATAATAAATAAAAACAGAGAAAAAGAGTATAACAAAAATCACAAGAAACCCCCATACAGGTGGTGAGTTAACATACACATTCTCACATACAGAAACAAAATTGGAAACCATGATATATAAGCAAACGATCTTAAGGTAAAAATAAAATGATAAATATCAAATAAATAAACACCTAGACAAAACATTGTGAGATTTAAAGAAAAAAACCCTCTAAAAATACCACTGAGTTTGTTTTGTATTAACTATCAGTCCTGCCCTTAAGTGTGGTTTGTATATCTAGTGAGACTCCATTAGAGAAAATTAATTTTTCTTTTGAGAGAAGTTATCAACGTGAGGTAGCTTCTGGGTTAGGGATGGGGGGCTTGGGCTACTTAACCTCTTTCTTTGGGACCCCATCTGGCTTAGACCTGTGTTGGCTCTGTGCATGCTGCCACAGTCTGTGAGTTCATATGTGTGGCACTCCTGTTGTGTCTAGAAAACCTTGTTTCCCAGGTGTCGTCTGTTCCCACTAACTCTACAATCTTTCTATTTCCTTTGCCTCCTCTTCCTCAGGGTTTCCTGAGCCCTAAGAGGAAGGATCTGATGGAGACAGATCATTAGAGTATTCCAAGGTCTCTCACTCTCTGACACTGTCCAGTTGTAGGTCTCTATATTTGTGCCCATCTACCGCAGGATGAGTCTTCTTGAGATGGGGTATCTCGTTGGCCCAGGACTTGCCAAGTAGGTTAGGCTGGTGGCCAGTGAACCCCAGGAACCCGCCTGTCTCTGCTTCCCCAGAGTTGGAGTTACAAGCTTTTGTCTGAGCTCCTTTTTAATATCTGAGACAGCTCCCAGTGTTGTTTGCTTATGATGTGTCCTCTTACCGGCCTGTGCCCCAACCATCACTGCCTAGAAGCTATGTGACCTCAAACAAGATATTTAACATTTGTGTGTCCTTTTCCTCGTCTGCAAAATGGAAATAAGCATAATAGTGCTATGTGGATCCAGAGCACTACACACAAACCAGATCACCCGCCCTTAATGCCTAAAGCCTCCCCTGCTTTCCTGCTGGGTGAGCCCTGCTCATCCTCTGACTTAATCAACATTTAATAGAATTTGATCCCTGGAAACCATGGTGGAAGGAGAGAACTGACACCTGAAAGTTGTCCTCTGACCTCAACTCGTGTCCTGGTATGTGTATGTCCATACTCACACACGCCCATCATAAACACACATACATGCACACACACAAACATGTGCACATGCACTCATGCGTGCATACATACACATGCACACACTCACACTCATCATATATACATACACACGCGCATGCACTCATACATGTGTGCACACTCACACATGCATCATACACACACATGCACTCGTGCACACATACACACACAGGCACTCATATACCCATCACATACACACTTGCAAAACAAACACACGCACTCGTGCATGCATACATACATATGCACAGACTCACACACCCATCAGATATACATACACGCACATGCACTCATACATACGCACACACTCACACATTCATCATACACACACATGCACTCATGCACACATACACACACAGGCACTCATATACCCATCATACACACACTTGCAAAACACTGCACTCATGCATGCATACATACATATGCACACAGTCACACACCCATCATATATACATACACACACATGCACTCATACATGTGCACACACATCATACACACACATGCACGCATACACACACATGCACTTATATACCCATCATACACATACACACACACATACATGCACACCCATCATACACATACACATGTGCCCAGGGTGGTGACCTTGATCTAGAAACTCTTTTGCCTTAGCCTCCCTGCTTCTGGGATCCTGGGCCTGTGCCACCACGCCAGCCTGTGAGGGTTGTTTTAAAGGCATGTGTTTCCTTCCTGGACAGGTCAGGTCACTCTGCTCTCAGTTGCCGAACAGAGTTACCCCATGTCCTTCTCCACTAAGCTGTGAGCCCATGAGGACAGCATCCGTGCTTCACTTAGTGTGTGTCACATTGGCACCGCAGTTGCACCTGGACAGGGCCAGCAGATCCTTTTAAAGCATTCTACCCAAGGATGGACGGACTCCTGGGTTGGTGGGGAGCCTTGAGCTGAGTGATCCTTAGCTAGAGCAGCAGGGCCAAGACCACAACATTAGGTTCACTGTGTAGAAGAAATTTCCAGCACAGTGAATTGTGGCTACACTGTGGACTGCGGTGAGAAGCACCCAGAATCAAATGGCTTTTCCTTCCTTTCCCCAGCCATTGAGGCAGCTGACATTCCTCAGCAGGCATCTGTTTTCCCACCTGTAAGACAGAGATCACTCAGAAGGGAACATAGGAAGGAACAGTGACCAAACCCATGAAGCAGCTGGAAAGCCTTATTCTTATTGATAATGGTGCTGAGTTAGTGATCACAACTGGTAAGACAGACAGTCCAGGTGGGCTGTGCTGCTCAGGATGAGCACAGAAGGACCCTTTGGACTGTTTGCCAGATTAGGGATCTGTTTCCCTGCTTCCCTTTCCCTTGCTAGCAGAAACCTTCTGATGTGTCTTGGGTTGTTATGAAGTTGGCCCTGGGCCAGGGAAGACCCAAGACTTCCCACTAGGAGACCTCGGGGGAGGGTACAAAGAGAAAAAAGAAAGAAAAAAAAAACAGGCCATAGAATTGGATGCCTGTGTATCCAATGATCACAGGCACTTAGAACTTCACTTAACCATTGGACTTGGAGTTCTGCCCCTTTCTCTCCTCCTGAAATGGGAGTTTTCTAGGTTCTACTCTTCACCACAAGGTGACTTTATTTTAGGCACCTGCTCCCATCTGAAGTGTTTACCCAGTCCTAAGTAGCCTCTTCTAGACCAATAGCTCTTCTTCCACTCCTACATGAGTTCCTTCTGGCTTTAACAACCGACCCACATTGCATCATACCCTAACCCCTTCCAGCCCTCCAGGGCTCAGAACACCATCTTTCTTTTGGGACACAGAATTAAGAGTTGTTGTTTCCCTTTGGGATCTCATGAGTCAGGCTTCTGCTGGCCTCATTTCTCTCCGCATTCTGTCTTCCGTACTCCCACTAGAATGGCCCCTTAAGCTCTGTTTACAGCATCCTAGGGCTTCTCCAGCTCCAAGCTCTTCCACATTCCTCTGGCAAACCAAAAGTCAACAAACCACATAGTTAGGTTTATCACATAGTAGTAACCCCACTCCTGGTACTAGTTTTATAAATTACTTTTCTTATTATTGGGACCAGATATCTGACAAGAAGACACCTTGGCGTACAATCTGAGGTGGCTTTAGGTCATAATAAGGCTCAGCTTGGTTAGCATGAGGATGCTGTGCAGTGCATCCTCACAGCAGTTTTATTATTTCCATTCTGCACATGAAAAAACAGACATGTAGAAGTTAAATATCTTACCTGAGGCCACACAGGCAAGGAGGTGGCCACCGGAGCAGCAGTCACGAGCAGACAGTACTGGGAAGTGGTCTCAGGTACTAAAGGAAGGCTAGACGAAAGCTAGACATGTGACGAAAAGCATGACTGTGAAATGGATGGTGACATCAGTCTGCAGAGAGAAAGTAGATTGAAAACTCAAGGCCGACTCCCTGGTGATATACTTCCCCCATAAAGCCTTTATATCGTAAGGTTCTGTAGCTTTCTAAGACATCAGCTGAGGACAAGTGTTCAAATATCTGAGCCACAACACAGAACAAAGCTGTATGTATAGCTGCTTCCCACTGGTGCAGCCAGAGTTTGCATGCAGCAGCTTCCCATTGGTATAGCCTGAGTTTGCACACTGCGGCTTCCCATTGGTGCAGCCTGACCTGTGCTCATAGCTACTTGCCATTGGTGCAGCCTAAGGCAGCCGTTGATCCTTTTCCGCTTACTTTCTCACACTGAGGTTTCTGGGTGCCAATCCTCCACCTCTGCCTGAGCTTCTACATGGGCCGCTACTCAGCCTTACCTCCTGAATCTTTATGGAGTCTTCCACATGGTGAGAACCATTATTGGCCACCACATCTTTACAGTTCATGTGAATTGATGAGTCTGCAAAACCTCAGTTCACACAGTGCTTGTGTGCTATAGGCAAGGCAGTAAGACTTTAGTCTCACACAATAGGCAGGCATTTATGATCACCCACTCTGCTGTCGAGAGAGACTCAAACATGTGAAGGAATATGGCCAAAGCCATGTAGTCAGTGAGGAGGTGGCCAAGATTTGAGCCGCTGGATTCTGGCTCCAGTGCCTGTGTTTTCTCCACTGTACTAAAACACAGCACACCGTGGGCAGCCAGAAAGATCTCACCCTGGCACCTGTGACCTCCAGCAAATTCTGTAAGCTCACTGGATCTCAGCAAAACTGTACCATACAGTGATGCTACAGAGAGGGAGCAAGCACAGGGTGAGGCGCAGAGATGCAGAATAGCATGTAGCCATCAAGAGGGAGGAATACAAGGACAGGCAGCAACATGAGCACATCTCTCTGCAACATAATAATGATAAAGTAACAAAGGGTTATCTATAGCATTAAACCCTCTTAATAAAGTTTATAGTTAAAACTTTAAAATATGAATTTTCAGGATCTCAGCTAGTTACACCAAAACTCCAAACAAAGGAAGCAAATGCCTAAGGAAGACAGCTCTGAAGATGACGTCAGAGAACGCAAAAACCAGGGCGGTCAAGATGCTGGCTTATTGTGGAGTGATGGTAGATGCTTAGGACAGAGAAAATAACCAATTACAAAAAATGATAATAATAACCGTTACATAAATAACAGCTAAATAAGAATGGCTGTGTATGGTCCAGTAATGAGAGTAACTTGTGAGGCCAGAATTAGAATTAATCCCGTTTTCATCTTCCAGAGTCTCCAGTCTCTTCTTATAGAACCTCCCGACAAGAAGTGCGTAGTAACAAAGATGGCCAGAAAAAGATTCCGGTGTAGATACCAGAAGCTTCAGCTGAGTTGGGTCTGAGTGCTAATCACAGTCTGTGCTCTGTGTCTCAGGATAAGTGACGGTGGCCTTTCTGAGTCTCACGGGGTCAGGAGGAAAAGCTTGACAACACATGCGGTGCTTACTGCCACCTCTGGAACATCACTGAAGAACTGCTGTTTTATGGTGAGGGAGACAGTGCAGATTGTCCAAACGGAAGCAGGCTCCCATCTTGAGTGGGAGAAGGAGCGGGTGTCACAGTTTCCCACTTCCTCCTAGAACAGTTTCCGTTGTGAGCTAAACAGGGAGGAATCCACAGACAAAGGAACAATTCTGGGAGAGCCCCATCCCACAGGCAGAAGTTATTTCCTCAGAAGTGGGAAGTTATAGGCAAGCCCCCACCTCCTCCCATGTGCAAGGAAGGTTTCCCTGGGACCCAGAGCTGGGAACTGGTTCTCCAAGCCAGAGCCCCTCAATAGGGACAGAATTGCTGCTGGGGATGGCAGTGAAGACCCTGAACTTCCCTGAGCCTGTCCTCCAGCCTGGCTCCTAGATAGGGCCACCAAATATGCCCACATGACTGCTTCCCTATGACCTATGACCTTCCTGACTTCTCTCCCTATCTTGCTGAAATCACAGCAGGTTAGAGAAATATGCTAGTCTACCATCCTGGTAATAACCCTGCTTTAAAAGTTCAGTTCATTCCCCATCACCCTGCACCAGCACATCTGGGAGTTCCACATCCTCATGCCTAGGAGTAACATGGTGCTCAAAGAGGTTAAATTGCTTATCCAAAATCACCCTGAGTAAATGAGGGGAGTTAAAACTCAAACCAAGTCCTCTGAGACCAAGTGCCCAACCTATACACACACCCTCCTCTGTCCTTGAGTTTCCTTCCTCCAAAGCCCTCTCCGGCCAGGAAACCATTGCTCTGGTTAACATACACAAGCCTTCCAAAGCGACTTCCACAGGGACAAGACTGAACTGAAAGATGCTGAGCACCAGACCCTAGCTGGGCAGGCGGGGTGTCTCTACTGCTTCTTTTCCAGTTCATTTATACCATGCTCTTCCTATATAACAGGACAACAGGCAATGTTTATTTTGATGGAAAAAAAAAACCCTGCTAGTCTAGCCAATGCTGTCACTTCCAGCATCTTGCCCACTGTTTGGCTGTTCCTTGGTCTTCAAAAGAAGCACTTATAAAGCTACAGGAAGAAGCTGAGGCCCCTGTAGTCCCAGTCAGCAAGTTGAAGGAGAGAGCTCTGAACCCACAGATCAAAAGGACAGTTCTCCTAGCCTTTCCTGTGGTGCCGGTGGCCTCTGTAGAGCTGCCTTCCAATTGAGCACCCGTGAGAGCACCATTCTGGAAGAAAGACATCACAACCAGCCCCCCCCCAGTCTGCCATCCTCCCACCTATAAAGTCCTCACCTGTAAAACAGGGCTAGCCCACCTTGTACAGGTTAATGCATGTAAATAACGTGTAAGTCTCTTAAAGTAGGTAAACCCACCCATGTTGGCTGAATACCTACAATATACTAAATGCCATTCTACATCTGTTCTCCTGTGTCAAGCCCATTCCTACTGAGGGGCCCTGTTGTGGGTTAATAGTTGTATATGTACAGCAGAGGGCTATTTGTCTCAGACATGCATGGCTAAGAAATAGGAGAACAGGACTTGAACTTGGGGTATATTAGCTACTTGTCTTGTTGCCATGACAATAGCAACTTATAGGAGAAGATGTTTATTTGGGCTCCTGGTTTGAGGTCACAGACTATCATGAAGGATGTGGTAATGGGCTGGGGCAGCTAGTCACGGAGTATCCAGCAGAGAACGGTGGATCCTGGCACCTCTTATTCAGTCCAGGTCCGTAGCCTGTAGTATGGTACCACCCACGTTTAGAGGAGGTTTTCCCACCACAGCTAATCCAATCTAGACACTCACTATATCACAACCATGTCGAGAGGTTTGCTTCTGTTGTGTCTCTGAATCCCACTAAGTTGAGAGTCACGGTGAACCATCGCAGACAGCTTGCTCAGTATCTTCAGACTTCCACCATTTCCAGTATATGTGTCAGAATTGACACCCACCACCAAGAGACCGCATCCCGCAGTCATTCGCAGCTATATTCCCATGGGGGATACAAGACAGCACACAGTCTTTGGGAACTGAGCCAAAGGAGCAATTGGGCTTTCGTTTCCTTTTTTAACCAGAGGTTTTTTGTTTATGTTTTTGTGCTTTTCCTCTTCCAAACACCTTTTTACTATGCTGAGCCACAGTTGGGATGGATGTGATTGTTTAAGTCACATCAGCTAGCTGCTAGACTTCATCAACACAAGAAAAAGTCTGTGCCCATAAATTCATTCCCTTCACCATTCCTTCGGCTTATACTTCATGCTGGGCATGAGCATTCTCCTGTCAACATGGAGGAGACCCAAATGAGGGAAACTGACCCCCCCCAAAAAAAAGATACACAGGACAATGAGGACTGGATCCCAGCACTACATTAAGCACCCAGTGTGATGATGCTCATAGCACTTCTCAGGGGGATCGGAAGTTCAAGACCGAGGCTATGCTAGGGTACATGAGACTCTGTTCCCAAAACCAAAAACAGTAAGGCGATTTCCATTTTACTACATGAGGGCTGGAGAGATGGCTCAGCAGTTAAGAGTACCTGCTGCTCTTCCAGAGGACCTGGGTTGGGTTCCTTGCACCCACATGGTGGCTCACAACCATCTGTAAAATCAGTTCCAAGAAGCCCAGTTATCTCTCCAGCCTCTGCCAGCACCAGGCATCTACATGGTGTACACCCATACACGCAGGCAAAACACTTACATAGAAATAACTAAGTAAATATTTTTCTAAAAAAATTTTGACCACATGAAATGCCAGAGGGAGGGTTCTATCAAGGTATGATAGCATAAATTAGGAGAAATCAGTGTGGCCGGAAGAACAGAGGCTTCCCTGAGGAAACATGGCAGAGTAGAGAACAGAGACCTACTTGGCAGTCAGAGGAGGGAAATCTGGAGGCCAGAAACACGGAGAATGTCTGGGCTGAAAGGGTGAAGACCATCCAGCATGGGTGTCTCCCTGGGTCATAGGGAGATTCCTCCTCCCTTTATCTCCAGATCCCAGCACTCAATCTCACATCTAGTAGGTACCCCAAGGTTTTCACAGGCCATACCCTATTCATGGACCCCATTAACACAGCACACAGAGGGTTGTCTCCTCCTTCCTTCCTTCCTTCCTCCCTCTCTCCCTCCCTCTCTCCCACCCTCCCTCCCTCCCTTCCTTCCTTTCTGGTTTTTGGTTTTGGTTTTGGTTTTTTGAAACAGGATTTCTCATGTAACAGTCCTATCTGTCTTGTCACTTTGTAACTCACACTGGCCTCGAACTCACAGAGATCCACCTGCCTCTGCCTTCCAAGTGCTGGGACTAAAGGTGTGCACTACCACTACATGGCCTGGCTTTTTTTTTTTTAAGACAGGTTCTCTGTGTGTAGCCCTGGCTGTCCTGAAACTCGCTGTGTAGACCAGGCTGGCCTTGAACTCACAGATATCTGCCTAGATCTGCCTGTCTTTGTCTCCTGAGTGCTGGGACAAAAGATGGCCGCCACAGCGATGATTCCAGACATCTTGATGAAAGCAGTGTCTGGTTCTCTCTCCAGAGAGATGGCTATGAGAAGGAAATTGGGTCATTTTGCTGCTTGAAAATTTGTGTGAGCCGAAAGAAAAGATTGTAGGTCCTTCATGAAACCTCGCGAATGGCTCTTCTTACTTTCCAGTTTAAAATTGTGTTGTGGCTTCTCTGACTTCAGACAGGGTGAATTGTCTTTATGATCCGTCAGGTAGTGGGGCTGGGGAGAAGTGGGCAGGACTAACTTCACACCCAGAGGAGCCCAGGCCCATTTTATTTAGCCTGTGGTTTGCAGAAGGGTTTTGAGGTAGACCCGTTTTCTCTTTTAAAATGGAAATTAGGACTGATTACCTTTGAGCCCCCTCTATACACCCCACATTCCCAGTGTTCTTGCTGGAGTCCTGTGCTTCCCAGTTGCTAAGAATCCTTCTGGCTGAAGCTTTTCTTGAAGCCACTTCAGGGCTCTGAACAAGTGACTGCTTGGGGCCTGAGGCTTAACCTCTGTTACATGGTATCCTGTTTTCATTGTTTCAGTGGGTTGTGTGGAGAAGCATAGATCATTGATCTTGGTCCTGGAAGGGTTCTCCCCAGGAACAATACACACTCAGAAGTTTACTCTTAGGTATATCTGAAAATTCCACTTTTATTTGAGAAACTTCCTTACATCCCAGAGAATAATTGCTCCTCATCTCGAGTTTCTGTGTCCAAACCTTTCTCTACTCTCACTTGAAAAAAAAAAAAAATCAAAGACTTATGGACAATTAGACCGTTTTTCCTGTTTGTTTGGTTTTAGTCTTTAGAATTTATTATACCTCTCTAAGACTAAACTAAACCAAATAAATTTATTCTAAATAAACTTTAGACATAAAGATTATTTTGCCCTGATGTGCCAAGTCCTTGCACAACTCTGTGGACTTGACTGGGGCTAAAGAAATGGCAGACAGACACACGCACATGCACGCACACACACATTCACACACTGTAAAGCTGGGGTCTGGTAGACTGGACCCGCTAGTTGAGAGACACGGTACTCTGGAAATTTATTGTGTTTATTTTATACAGGACGCAGGGTATATTCTGTGTGTGTGTGTGTGTGTGTGTGTGCATGTGATATTTGTGGTATATATGTAATACATGGCTAGATCAAGAAGACAGGTTTAAACTCTTAGGGGGCAGTCTTCAGATCATAAAGGTGGGCATCTGGAAAGAAAACTATGGTGGATGACTTTTGTACACATGGTCAACTTCACACATGGAACAAAGGAAGGCTTTGCCATCCCTCTGAGCCTCGGCCCTGGGAAGCAGGGAGACTGCCATATTTCCCACAGGTCTGGGGCTACTGTTGCCTTCGACATGGCTGCGTCCATGTCGGCAGCACACATCCACTCAGGGTTCTCCCATGCTGATATCCCAGTCTGTCCCTCCAAACACTCATGTTGCCTGGACCAAGAGTAAAGGAGAGGGACAAGTTATAAATGGGTGGCTGAGGACAGTAAAGGCATGGCTCATGGGTGACA
The DNA here is from genome assembly GCA_004026605.1 of Ondatra zibethicus. Classification (NCBI taxonomy): domain Eukaryota; kingdom Metazoa; phylum Chordata; class Mammalia; order Rodentia; family Cricetidae; genus Ondatra; species Ondatra zibethicus. The sequence goes on along the minus strand of PVIU01000049.1, from coordinate 422,940 downwards.
TTGATGGTCCCTCTAACTAAAGAATCATGTCCCCTCACTTGGCTTCGAACCCCTTGAGTGGAGAAGAGGCTCTACGGCTTTCTGTCGCCACCATTGCCAGCTCAGCTCAGGCCCAGACCCGTAAGCTGTCCTCATGGTAGGACTAGCAGAGTCCCTGTTCTTGCATTACACACCCCCTCCCGACACACACACACACACACACACACACACACACACACACACACCTGGAGCGCCTTTCTGGGAAAAGACACAGATGAAGACTGTCTGGTGCCGTCACTACTTCACCTTCACCTTGTGGGTCAGGAAGTGTTAATATTCTATCTGCTAAAAGATTGGAAGCTTAGGAAAGTTTGGAAAATTTCCCAGGAGCCCCCAACTGGAAAATGACAGTGGTGGGAGGGGAGTCCACAGCCTCTCTGACACGATTCCATGTAAACATCAGACTCAGGGGAATTGTATGTCAATTTCACACTGGATATTTCCTTTCCCTAGACTAGTTGTGTGACCATAGCCAAGTCATACAACCTCTTTGGCCCTTGCTTTGCAGATCTTTAATTTTTTATTTTTATTTATTTATTTATTTATTTTGGGTTTTTGAGACAGGGTTTCTCTGCAGCTTTGGAGCCAGTCCTGGAACTAGCTCTTGTAGACCAGGCTGGTCTCGAACTCACAGAGATCCGCCTGCCTCTGCCTCCCGAGTGCTGGGATTAAAGGTGTGCGCCACCACCACCCAGCGCTTTGCAGAACTTTAAAATGGGAGAGCTGGGCTAGGTCATCAAAATGTTGTTTTTGTTAGTAGAGTTCGTTGGACATCTGCTGTGTACCTTGTGTTAATAAGTATAACTCATTGTCCACACATATCATCTGGTCAATGCTTTGGAATCCAAAGTTCTGGAAGGTGTTAGTAAACAGAAACAACTCTGACCACAGTGTACAATACAGCAGTTGCTTAGTGAGTGTTGGCTATAGGCACATCAGGGCCTTACCAAGTCCCCAGAGCTCTGAGGTTAGGCGTCCTCTTGAACAACAAGACCAGAGCTCAGCACAAGTGCAAAATACAAGAATCCAAGGACTCGGGGGCTGGAGAGATGGCTCAGCAGTTCAGAGCACTGGCTGCTCTTCCAGAGGACACAGGTTCAATCAATTCCCAGCACCCACATGGCAGCTCACAACTGTCTATAACTGTCTGTCATGTTCACAAAATGTCAGTTCCAGGGGTCTGATACTTTCATGCCAGTGTACATAAAATAAAATTAAAAAAAAAAAAAAGAATCCAAGGCTCATTTGGGGTTAGACCCGGATCGCTAGCCACTGCACCAGGCTCTGCCCTGAAGCTATTGATCATCTTCTGTAGGAATGTCTATCCCTTTGCTCTTTGGCTCTCTGTTATCCAGAGGGGCAGTCCAGTGGTTTCTTAAATGATAAACGTTTTCCTTCAGTCCATATTATTCATAGATGCTTGCTGGCATGTTTTGCAGATACTGAAATTTGCATTGCCAGGGCAGAAGCACCTGAGTCCTTGGCAGACGCCAGCCTCTAGACCCTGGTGCCTCTGGACCCCAGTGCGAATCTACCAAGTCACTCTCTGGCTGAGAGGACCAGGAGTCTGCATTTCCATCAACCCTGAAGTCTTAGTCTACCTAAAACTCAAGGCTGCTGACCTGGTGGCATGTACAGCTTGCCATCTACATGACACCCAGAAGCCTTCTCTCTAATGGAATTCTCTGATGGTTTAAATCCCTTAGGAAAATCCCCCATAGCAGGACCATACTTCTGTATCCAGTGTTCTTGAGAACACTGTGAACTCTATTATCCTGGAAGAGCCTGGTGCTGGCTGAATGGTTTTGTGTCCACAGTGTTATATAACATTTTCTCTGGGATGTGGTTCCGTGCAGGAAAGCTCCTCTGAGCGCTGTTGTTGCTGACAGTCAGGGCTGTGACGTTTTGGTAGGCTGCCTGTGGAGATGGCTGTTTAGCAGAAACCTCAGCCCCTCAGAAAGAATCTCACAGGTGAAGGTGTAACCCAGCACCCTCAGAAAAGAGGGTTTGGAGAGGAAGCCCGGCATTGCCTCTGCCACCTCCCTCCTGTACTGGTGTAGGTTTTTTTACTGTTTTATCCTTAGGGGGTCCATCACCCAGCTCCAAATAAACACACAGAGGCCTATTCTTATTTATAAGTGCCTGGCCTTAGCTTGGCCTATTTCTTGCCAGCTTTTCTTAACTTATATTATCCCATCTACCTTTGCCTCTCGGCTTTTATCTTTCTCTAGTCTATATACCTTTCTTTACTTCGTGCTTTGTGGGTGGCTGGGTAGCTAGGTAGCTGGCCCCTGATGTCCTTCTCTCCTTCGTTTCTTGTTCTTTCATCATCTCTTCCCAGAGTTCTCCTCCTATTTACTTATTCTCCCTGCCTGCCAGCCCCGCCTATTCTTTCTCCTGCCTTTCTATTGGCCATTCAGCCCCTTATTGGACCAATCAGGAGTTTTAGACAGGCAAAGCAACGCAGCTTCATAGAGTTAAACAGATGCAACATAAAAGAATGCAACACATCTTTGCATCATTAAACAAATGTTCCACAGCATGAACGAATGTAGCACAACTTCAACTAATATTCCACAGCACCCTGGCCTCCAAGCTGTTGGGTTAAGCTAAAGTGTGGTAGGAGATTAAAGCATGGGAGTTTGAGTTTTGAAGAAAAATCCAAGGCCTGTCCTTGGCACTTATTTCTCTTCCTTTGAGCTTTGATTTCCTCTTTTCTAGGGCAGTGGAGGTTGTCTTCGTTACTGTCCTATTGCTGTGAAGAGACACCATGACCAAGGCAACTTATAGAAGGAAGTGTTTGAGAGCTGGCTTCCAGTTTCAGAGGACTGGTACATTATCATCATGGCAGGGAGCATGGCAGCAGGCAGGCAGGCATGGTGCCGGACTGGTAGCTGAGAGCTCACCCCTAGTATGAAAGTTATAGCCAGAAAGAGAGAGGGAGACTGGGCTTTCCAGGGCTTTTGAAACCCAAAGTCCACCCCCCCCAATGACACACCTCCTCCAGCAAGGTCATACCTCCTAATCCTTCCCAAACAGTTCCACTGACTGGGACCAGCATTCAAGCATATGAGCCTTTGGAGGCTGTTCTCATTCAAACCACCTGCCCAGCACAAGGTGACTCTCAGCCTCAAGGACAGGTCTTGTTCATTTACTACAAGCAGAGTTTTCTCTCTGGGAGGCAGAAAGCACTATGGCTGCATGCTCTCCATCATCTTCTTCCTTAGCTCCTCCTTCTCCTCTATCTAGTTGGATTATAGTGACCCATGTCTGTTCAGTGATCAGTCCTTCAGGTCTGGGAGGGGATAGCTCAGTGGTAGGGCACTTGCCTAGTACGTCCAAGTGCCCTGAGTTTAATCCCCAGTGGGGAGACGGGACTTAGATGTCAAGGTTTCATGTGTGTGATCCTGTCAAAGACCAGAAAGAAAACAAACTGCCTTGCAGAACTTGGTACTAGAGCCGCTGTGATAACCTCAGAGAATTCCCTCAGAACCTAGTTGTTACTATAGAAAGTGCAACACAACCAAGCTGCGTGCAGAGCAATAAATATAAGTATGGCTTCTGGAGAAGTCAGAATAATCCTGCCCCCCGCCCCCGGCACTTGCCTGCGGATTAGAAACACCTGGGGATCCCAAAATATTTCAAGGGGACCACAAGATCAAAGCTACTTTTTTGTTGCCTTTTTGTTGTTTGTGGGGATCTCTCTGTGGTTTCAGGCTGGTCTCTAGCTCCCTGGTCTCAAGCTACCCCCTTGCCTCAGGCTCCCCAGCGCTGGAACTTCAGGGGTGCACTGCCAAGCCTGGCTCAAAAGTATTTCAACGTAGCACTAACATACAGTGTGCCTTCCTCGTGCTCCTTCTGCACAAGTGTGCAGGTACAGTGTCTAGGGGTCTAGGGGCACGTAAAGATGGCAGCTCTGAAGGCTGCTTGGATGCACATGTGTCTTTGTGGTGGGCCAGTCTCTTGTTATGCAGCACTGATAAGCACAACCCACTGCAAATGGGAGTTTCTTGGGACCTGAAGAATTTCTCAAAGTATAAAAGAATTTTGAGATTTAAAAAAAATTAGAATGCCTGGTATAAGGCTGTTCTGCCCAGTACCCCTAGGGTATTGACAGAGCAGGGGAACAAGGCTACACTGTTGTGTTTACACACTATGAGCATATCCCTGTGAGTGGTTAGGTATGGATGTGAATGTCAGTGTGTGTGTGTGTGTGTGTGTGTGAGAGAGAGAGAGAGAGAGACAAACAAACACAAAGAGAAGAGAGAATGCCTGCTGGGACAATATCCTCTTTATTTTCTCTAATCCCCAGAGCAACCAGCTTGACATATATGTCCTGCAAATATGTTGAGATCATCTTAACTGAAATCCATGTGTCACTGAGGTCCAGAGAGGTCCATGAGTCCTTTGGAAAAGATTGCCTTCCAGGCAGTAGAAGTTTGGCAGCAACAAAACTTAAATAATTCCTGCTCTAAAGACAGGAGCTCCTACCCCATCCAGACCTTTCCCTCTGGGGCCCTGGGGACAACAGGTCTCCTTCTCTGCAGCCTCAGGCGTCCACAGCTGGAAAGCAGTGAGCTCTGCTCCTTTGAAGCTGCGCAGGTCCTTCCACTCTGCTCAGCCTCAGCGAGCATCCTGGGAAATGGGTCCTCCCTGTCAGACCACTCACAGCAGCCGGGTGGGGGTGAGTTAGAAAGTGCTCCGAAGGTAGCTTCCACCATGCCGGTGGCTGGAATGCTCCTGAGGCAGTCGTCCCATCTGGATTGTCACCCTTGGTTTATTTGCTCCAACTTTAGGTTAATGCCTATGTGCCACAGAGAGATGGCATCACTGCCTGTCCTCAACAGTGCCACTGTGCAAAAGATGTCTCTTTGAAACAAAGGCCAGCATGAAGCACTTTGTGGAGCAGGCTGCAACCTAGACTCTTAGAAACTGAGGCACCTAGGTTAGCCCGCACTTGGGAAGCCTTTTGTACACCCAACATGAGTGGGCTGAATTCAGGGGCAGCAAGAATACCTGAGGTGTGCTGTAAAAAACCCTCACAGCCCCCGTGAGGTGTGTTAAGGTTTTCCCTATTAGAGAGGAAGAAACTAAATCACTGGGAAGTTAGGTAGCTTATAGAAAGCCCCACAACCCCAAATTGAAGCCTAGTACTCTGGCCCAGGGTCACTAGAGTGATGACCCTCGTAGGATCCAATCCTTTGCAGAGTCACATCAGTGCCTCCTTGCCTAGTGGATCTGAACTAGAAAACTAATGGATCTGAGAGTCCAAGCTCTTCTAGGTGCTTCTCTGTGCTTGCCTCTCTATCTTAGTTCTTTACCTAAAACGTGAGGTGATCCCAACATCTACCTCAGAATTGTTGGTAAGACACTTCAAGGCAGTATGGTCCCCTGGCTAAGCAAACGGGGCGCGGAGTCGGTGGAGACTCCTTGTAGCTATTTGTATGTAACTTCGTGTCTTCATTTCATTCTTTATATTATGGGGCCAATAATGATCTGAGGGTTAGATGATAGAAGATAAAGACTTGTTCGCACAACGCTTAATAGCTGTTCAACACAAGTTACCATGTGTCTGTCATAAAGCAGGGATGTGTTACAGCAGTTATGAAGCTGACCATTGTCCCTAAGGCAAAAGAAGTCCTGTATGGGACAGAGAAATGCCGATGACATAATGGTCTTGGCATGCCCCTGCCTTTAAAGGACCCTCCGCTCTGAGATCTTAATTCGCTGGGAGTCTCTGACCTGGAGAACTTGTCAGAAACACAGAATCTCAGCTCCCACTCCAGACCTCCTGAACCAGAATCTGCATTTTGGCAAGAATCCACATGATTCCTATGCACACTTAGGCTTGAGATGCACCCATGTACGGGCGGAAAGAACAGCAGTGCTAGTTCGGGCTATGGAGTAGGAAGGGTTAATGCTTCGTTTGGCTCTGGCACAGGAAACAGAAGGTTCTAGAGATTGAAGCATGTGAATGGATGAAGCAGGAAGGCTTCCTTCCTGCCTGTGTTCCGGGCAGCTGGGGACTCTGGCTGAGATATGTTCGGAGCTCCTGTGCCTGCAAATCAGGCTGAGGCAAAGGAAGGCCATCCTGCTCCTGCCCAGGGTGGCCTGGGCTCAGATGTGCCAACATGGAGGCCCAGTCAGTCTGCAGGCCAAAGCCATCTGAGGTCTAAGGCAGAGTAGGAAGGCTGGAGGAAAGCCACTGGGTTTTGAGCAGGGCCCTCCCCAGAGAGGCTGGGGACCAGCTGTGGGACAGCCATGTGGGGGCCCTGTCTGTGTCTCTGTGGTAAACAAGGCACTGCCTTCTGGCCCCTGCTGTCCTGGCCTCCAGTGGACAGGGACAAGATCTTAACTCAGGGCCTGACTGTCCCTTCCCAGTGCTGGAGCAGCTCATCCCAGAGCTCACCGGACTCCTCAGCCTCCTGGACCATGAGTACCTCAGCGACAGTACCCTGGAGAAGAAAATGGCCGTGGCCTCCATCCTGCAGAACCTGCAGCCCCTCCCAGGTCAGCCCCATGGAGTCCCACTTAACATAGACAGCAATGGTACCATTCACCCTGGAGCCTGTGTAAGGGATGTCTGAGCCTCCTAGCATAGCAGGTGCTAGGCTGTGACCCAGGCCCTGCCCCTCCACTGTAGTCTTGGTTGTCCTGTGTGTCCTTCTCCATCCCCAGCCCTCCACAGACTCACATAGAACGTGCGTGTTCATATATTTACCACACATGATCGATTCACAGCACAACGCTCTCACACATAACACACTGTATACACCACACATTTCACAAGATAAGCACTAACATATACCATACATACATACACACATAAGCATATGCTTTGGCTACACTGTAATGTATACGTGTGTGTACGACATGCAGTTGCAAATAGACATACACTCCTGTATGCTCTCTGAAACACGCATCTCCACAAGGTTAAACAGTTTCCACAACTTTGTGTTTGCCCCCTCTAAAAACGTGTGTGTGTGCCTCGGTGCCTACCTAGCAGTTTGCCTCAGCCTCTCGGAGACACTTGCAAGTCAGCAGATGGCATACTGTGTCTTCATAACTAACAAACTGCACCCCATCCTTGCAGGACTCCTGGAGTCTAAAGGATGAGGTAACTCTGAGTAACTCACCACTGCGTAACTCGGAGGCATACTCTCCTCAAACAGAATGTCACCTGTTGCCTCACAAGATCATTGGGATGGGGGCGGGGTGACAGGGACAAAGGTTCCTCCTCACTGGAGCCCTTTTTCCTTGTCAACCCTGAGATGGCCTGTTAGCAGCCTAGACTTCTGGATACCTTTGTGTATGGAGGCAGAGATTGCAATCACAGTGGCCGTGCAAACAACTAGAAAAAGATGGGGTAGCCTTCTTTCCTCACTGGCGTGTCCTCCTCCCTCAGCAAAGGAAGTCTCCTTCCTGTATGTGAATACTGCAGACCTGCCCTCGGGTCCCAGCTTTGTGGAGTCTCTCTTTGAAGAATTTGGTAAGTTCCCTCTCCTGACCTTAGCCAAGAACACACACGCACTCACGCACATGCACATGTACACACTGGATCCCCCGCCTTGTGCTGCTCTCGGCTTTCACCCTGAACCCGGGTAGCTCTGAATGCCTCTGTGTGTAGTTGGAGACCTACCCCAAGCTTGCAGGAGTGAATATGCAAGCCAAAGAGCACAGCACAGAAAGGTTCCCTTGTAGCCACTGCCACCCATCAGTTGTGGCCACTGAGCCTGGCTGAGAGGTCCAGCAACTCAGCAGGAAATAGGAACTATGACCAGGAGAGAGTAGCTGCGTGAGCCTGAGAGTAGCCAGCTTGGCTTGTGGGAGAGAAGGCACCGTGCAGCCATCCTAGAGAAGAAAGCGCTATTTATCTCAGGAGAGATGTATGGTCTAGGAGAGTTTTGAGATGACAGTCCCTGTACATCAGAGAGATGTAGGAGCCCCATACACATATACAGGAGCCTCCCATGTCTCCATGTCATATTCTCAAAGACCTCCAAAGCACCCCACAAACATGTTCTACTGTGACTTCTGTCTGGAAGCCAGGCAAGACCTACGGAAGAAGCCCAGGGCACACTCTATTCAGCTGCTTGTGCAGGTTGCTAAGGATGGAGAAAGAAAGGCCTGGCTTCACAGGCAGGCCTCCAGACCCCAAGCCCAGCCATCTTTCTCCTCTGCCACCTTGGTTTTCTCTGTAGACTGTGACCTGGGTGACCTTCGGGATATGTCGGATGATGGGGAACAACCCAGCAAGGGAGCCAGCCCTGAGCCAACCAAGAGCCCGTCTCTGAGAAGTGTAAGTCCTGGCCCTGACTAACAAGGGAATCTGAGTTTTTCACACCTACAAAGGATTCGTTCTAGTGTTCCCAGCCTTGGGACTACAGAGTTAGAGACAAGCTTTGCTTGTCACACAGGCTCTTAGCCTCATCACCTCCATCACAGGTACTAGTTGCTAATTCGCTATGCCCTTTACACGCATACGGCAACCAGATGTGCGTGGCACGCTTGCTGTCCCCATCTCACAGATAAGGCTCAGGGAGAGAGTTGGGTGATGCACCCAGTGTCCTGCAGTGAGTAAAAGAATGTGCTGAGCTGAAAATCTGAGGCTTTCTGACCCCAGATTTCACTGCTCACTCAATTATATGTCTCGTGTTTACTTGTTCTGTTGCTCCTCATGTGGTGGCCGAGCTCACACCAATGCTGGAGCACTGTGGGTGTGCCCACTCAAAACACAACAGCCACTCGGGGCAATTTGCAAAGCTCTTGGACGTTACAAAGGCGCTCCGACGCATGCAGAATTTACAGAAGCAGAACAGCACAAATGGGCTCTCCGGTTGCCAGCTCTGAGTTGAGTAGATGTTATGGCTAAGCCAGGTACAGCATCCCACACTGTAATCCCAGCACATAGGAGGGAGAGATGGGAGCATTGCAGCTCAGGGCCAGCCTGGGCTACATGATGAGACCTCAACATACAAAAACAGCTTAGAGCTTCACGTTCAGACTGCATCCTTGGAACCCTGGCCTCCTGGCAATCAGTCTCTCTCCCTCCCTCCCTCCTCCCACCTGTTCCCCTCTGCCGTATTCACAGCTGTCTTACTTCACAGACCTTATTTGTTCCCCTGCAGACAGCCGACGTACCTCCACCACTGCCCAACAAGCCTCCCCCTGAGGATTACTATGAAGAAGCCTTTCCCCTGGGGCCCGGCAAGTCCCCCGAGTACATCAGCTCTCACAGTAAGTTCTGGTCCCCTCGTGGCCTGCAGAATCCCCTCCTTGAGAAGCAGCAAGTCATAAGCCACTGCCTGCCCAGCTCCATTGCCCTTCTCTGGCATGAGCTGCCCTGAGATCCAAACCATGGGACCAATGGCATGGCCAGGGGCTTGGCTTCTAGTCTCAGTTCTGTGGCTTGAGACGGACCCCTGTCTTCTGAGGATGTCTGTTATCCATCCTCTAAACAAGGGGGCGCTAGCTCCATTTACAAGAGAGTGCTAGGACATAAGTGACAGCTGTCAGCCCTGCTTCCCACTCTCTCGCCCCTTCAGCCTGTAGCATCATGGTTTTTCTCCTGTGTATACATATGGATGATCGTGTTACCAAGTCAGGACATCATAGGATGTGGCCCATGGCCTAAACCAAGCTTCATGGTTCAGCTTCCAGCCCCAGGGAGTCACACAGTGGTACAGGCAGAAATAGGAGAGGCTTGATTTATATGTGGTTCAATCATCTTTTTAAAAACTATTAATATTTTATATTTGTTATGATTTACTTATACCATAATGCTTGCAAATAGCATATATATAATTTATACATAAATATGTACCAAACAATTCTGTGCATGTACTTTTACTGATGGGATAAATAACCTTAGAAAATCTCTTAAATTAGTCACAAAAGAGAGTCCTTGTTCTCCCATTGACTTCTCCAGTGGGCAGCAGGTGGCCCTCCCTTTGCATAAGGATCCGATGAGGAGTCCTCTACTCAGCAGAGGGACTTGACAGTGTACAGGGAAACTGGGTTTAGATGCCCAAGCATGTGCAGCTGGGTTTGTAGCTGGTAATGTCAGTGTTCCACTTCCCTGCATAGCGGAATATTCTCCACCCGCCAAACTGCAAATGAAACAGGTCTGCCCCATGAGAAACTATAAACTCACATGTCTATGACCATGTGGATGACCCAGTCATGGAAGAAAACCAAGCACAGAAGTCTCTACAGGACACGGTTTCATTTGTTTGCTTTTTTCTAACAGGATATACTCACTCGTGCATTGGTTTTCGCAGTTTTTCTAGGATGTGCAAGAAACTCATAACAGGATTTTCCTATGGGAAATGAATAAAAATCCAGGTGGGGCACTGGGCAGATAGCTCAGTGGCAGAGCCCTTGTGCAAAATAAATAATGATAGGTAAATGTGATGTGTGATTTGAGAATACTTCTTATTTAAGTCAGTTTTATGCCATTCACTAAAATCTCAGCTACTATGAACCTGAGGCAGGAGGATTGCTTGAGCCCAGGCATTTGAGGCCCCTTCTCAATAGAAGATAGTGAAGGAGGGAAGGAAGAGAAGGAGGAAGGCAGGAGATAAATAAACCTGGGTGAAGGGAAAATGTTCTTTTATTCACACTCTTTTATACTGCTTGTATTTTCCCATGGGCAAAGGTGATAAAATAGAAGATTAGCTGTCTGTCACACTATTTTGAAAAGTGTCCACCCCTGGTGTGGTGTGCATTTAGCATTACACAGCCACTACTGCTATCTAGTCCCTAAGCATTTTCATCACCCCCAAAAGAAACTGGATCATGATCCCTCCTCAGTCATTTCTTCTCCTCCCCAGTACCCCAGCCTCTGCCGTTTCTGGCAATAGAGCTTTGCCTATCCTGGACTTTTCATATAAATGGAATCATCTGACACATGACCTTTCTAGATTGACATCTTTCACTTAGCATAGCATTTTCAAGATCTGTCCATGTAGGAGTGTGCATCAGAATGTGTTGCCTCTGATAGCTGATAACATGCCACATCCGGTGTCTCTGTCCATCAGCCAATGACATTTACGCTGTTTATACCTTTTGCCTGTGGAGAGGTTGGACCAAGTGATCTGTGGCCCTCTTCAGGCTCTGAGTCTCCAGATCCCTATCACAGAGGTGAAGCAGGCAACTTTTCCTATCTGGTTCACTAAGGGCAAAGGAAGAAGGAAGGGACAAGGTACTTGCAGGGACCCAAATTGCATGTCAAGCACCCTGGGCAGAAAGAGGCTCCCTAACCTTCCCAGAGAGTTTACTTCCTTCATACAGGGCAGAGACGCCCCCTCCTGGGAAGGCTGGAAGGGAAGGCCTCAGGAAGACCATGGACCCAATCAGGAGAGAGCCTGCCACCAAACCAGCCAGAGTGTCCCTCCTCTCTCACACCCAGTGTTCAGCCATGGTATTCGTTTTGCCCCCACATACCCCACTGCCCCATCTGCCAACTCCTCCAGTTCACCTTGTACACCGTGCTGCCAACATGTAGGCCTCACAGAGGCAAAGGCAGGCTCTGAGCCTCGCTTGGGAGTGAGCCAAGTATCCCAGTAGCTAGGGACTTCAGTACAGCTTTCCTCAGGAAACAGATGGACAGGAGGAACCCAGAGCCAGCGCTCTGAAGAACCGTGTGATGAGAGCGTGAGCCGGCCTGGCTGAATGAAGGCATCTGGCTCAGTTCTGATCCAGCCTCAGCCACTAGCAATCTCGGTGGGGCTTGCTGCCCTGTGCGTGAAATGGAACGAAGCCTCCATTCTTGCAGAAGTTCCCCTACACCCTGCAATACCGAGACCAGAGCTATGACAAGGGCATTCACACACACACAGTGCCATTGGGCAATGAGCGAAAACATCTTTGAGCTGGGCCTTGAAGGGTGGGGAGTGATTCTCTGATAAAAACGTAGGAAGGCAGAGAGAATAGGATGAACATAGACCTGGCGGTCTGGCGAGGCCCAGCAAAGAAGTTTGTTGTGACAGGTATGGAGGGTTAAATGAGGAGCCACAGCAGACCAGGTGCAGAAGTAGAGCCCCACACTCAGGCTGAGGCTGCCCTGAGTCCCCAGTCTCTGTCCCTGGGACTTTCCCAGCCCTGCCCCTGGATTCTACCCATATGTCTACAAGCTCGACTCTTTCGAACACCCCCACAGATGGCTGCAGCCCAGCCCAGTCGATTGTGGGTGGCTACTATGAGGACGCGGACAGCAGCTACCCCACCACGAGGCTGAACGGAGAGCTGAAGAACTCCTGTATGTACCAGGCAGCTGCTCACACAGCTGTCCTCCCGAAGAGCTGGCCCTCGGCATGCACACACCCACAACCCCTTACCAGACTGTGATCACCAAACAGGTCCCAGAGCCCTTGTTCTCAGTGGGGTCAGTGGGGGAAAAGAAAACACTGGAATGGGAGTCACTTGAGTCTTTCCCTGATCTAATTCTTGATGGCTGATCTTAGGCCAGTTCAATTTCCTTATCAGTCCAGGGATTTGGATTTGGACGGTGGTCTGAGACAATGGCTGTGGGTGGTGATGAGGTCAGGGCAATAACAGAAGTTTACTGAGCACTTACTGGTTTAAGACACTTAGCTAAACACTGTCCATGCCACGGGGTCCAAGGTACCAGATGAAGCAGCATCTGGTATATATCATGACTACATATTGGTGAGGAACTCCAAGAAGTGAAATCACCAAGTTGCTATCCCAGAGGCTGGTCCAAAGCGAAGCTTTTGAGTCAGGCCTCTAGTCCATCCTTGTCCTTCCTCTGCCCCCTGTAGCTCGGGCCCAGAGCAGGCTGCCTGCCAGGGTTAGAAGGAGCATGGGGACTGAGGGTCCTTTCCTGTGACACCCACAGACAATGACTCTGACGCCATGAGTAGCTCCTATGAGTCCTACGATGAGGAGGAGGAGGAAGAGAAGGGGCGGCGGCCCAGGCACCAGTGGCCCTCGGAGGAGGCCTCCATACACCTGGTTAGGGACTGCAGGATATGTGCCTTCCTGCTTCGGAAAAAGCGCTTCGGGCAGTGGGCCAAGCAGCTGACAGTCATCAAGGAGGAGCAGCTACTGGTGAGTGCCTCCCTGGAGATCTGTGGGTGTGCCTGAGGGTGTGAGTGGTCTCTGCATAGACCCTTAGGGCACGGTACTTCGAGCTCCAGCACACGCACAGGGAACAAAAGAATGAGTGGTTCTCCTTCATGATGACTGGAGAGAGTGAGTTCCAGGACAGCCAGAGCTACACAGAGACACCCAGAGTAGGAAAATGAACATAACTATGGAAAAAGATAATAGCTGATTTCTCTCTTTCTCTCTCTCTCTCTCCCCCCTCCCTCTCCCTTCCCCCCCCCCATGTTTTACACTGTCTGCAAGCCATGCTCAACACATGGCTTTGAAACCTTTTCTCACCCTGAGCAGTAAAAACTGACTGCAGACCAGGGCCAGTCCAAGGGTCATGATAGGTGTGTTTCCAGCTCTTTTTGTTTGGTTTGGTTTTTTGAGACAGGCTGTCTCTGTGTAACCCTAGCTGTCCTGGAACTCACTCTACACACTAGACTGGCCTCAAACTCACAGAGACCCACCTGCCTCTGCCTCCTGAGTGCTGAGATTAAACCCAGCTATGTTTCCAGTTTTTCACCTCCCTTTCTGTATTTTGCTCTACTGCCTGCTGCTGCCAGGCCCTCCAGCCCAGAGGATACAGGGTGACCCGAGAAGACAACCAGTCTCAGCCCAACTCCAAAGGGAACCCTTTAATAATTCTCCAGTACAAGCTGGGCAGTGGAAGGGGGTTAGCTGGAGTGGAATGAGAGGGTGGCGGAAGGGTGACGATAGTCAAAATCTAGACATATATGGAAATGCCATTCATAGTGAAACCCGTGATTATGTGCAAAAAACTTAAAAACAGGTAACACAGCTCAGTGGGTAAAGGGCACTTGTTACCAAGCCTGATGACCTGAGCTTGATCCCTGAAACCTGCCTGGTGGAGGCTGAGAACCAACTCTAGCAAGTTGTCTCTGGCTACTATATATTTACCATGGCACACATGCCTCCCCCCATAAATAAATAAATGAAACAACTTTTAAAAGAAAATTCATAGTCTGATTTCTTTTATAACCTAGTTAAAGGCTCTAAATGAAACACTGGCAAACAGAACTAGATGCTTATAAAAACACAGGACCACTACTGGTTTATTCTAGTAACACAGGGGTAGCTTAACATTCAAACTACCCTCCCCCACTCACTGTGTGTGTGTGTGTGTGTGTGTGTGTGTGTGTGTGTGTGTGTGTGTGTGTGTAAACCTGTGTGCTTTCTTAGGATTGTTTAAAGGGGTATAGGTTAGGGGCTATTTATAGGAGTGTAGACACCTTTCCAGTATATACCCCTACCGAAAGAAATGTCTCTTCCTCCCCCAGCCACATTATCTACTTATAGATCCCCTTTTGTAGCCTTATTGTCAACTTCTGGTGTCAAGGTTAAGGTTGGCCTTCCTGTAAAAAAGCCTGCCTTCCCAAGGTCAGCACTGTGTACCTGCTGGGATTCACTCCTAACATTCTGCCACGCAGCCCTTTCAGCTGGCATCCTCCCAAGCCAACCTATTTGTTCTCTGGTTCTTCAGCCCACATGGTCTTCCTAGTATTGTGCTATAATCTGCCTTTTCCTCATGGACAGCTGTGCTGGAAGATTCCCAGAGACCCCCTCTCCAGCTTCTCGCTGTGAGGCATCGCTCACAGTTGGGCCCGAGGAAGGAATCTATTCTGTGTGTGAGGGCCTTACCCCTCCCACCCTCTACTGCAGGAAGCTCTGACCGCCCTCTCTCCCTGTGCAGTGTTACAAAAGCTCCAAGGACCGGCAGCCACATCTGAGGCTGGCACTAGATGCCTGCACCGTCGTCTACGTGCCCAAGGACAGCCGGCACAAGCGACATGAGCTGCGCTTCTCCCAGGGGGCCGCAGAGGTGTTGGTGCTGGCTCTGCAGAGCAGGGAGCAAGCTGAGGAGTGGCTGAAGGTATGCACGCACAGGACACACCAGAGGCTGCCACCCCACACCCCCTCCCTTCCTCTCTGTCCCCAAGCATGGGGTTCTAACCTTTGAAGTTACAAACCTTATCTAGGGGAAAAGGGATGGGGGGGCTGTACATGACTAGGACTCATATCAAATGGGCCTTAGATATTTACAACAAGCAGGCCTCATGGAGGAGGTCTATAATCTCCGTTATTTAACTTCCCTATATAGCAACCTACTGTTTGCCCAACCTACACTCCTAGAATGGTGTGCTTGATGCCTTTGAAACTGATTTCATCATTAGGCCAGCTAGCCCTTCTAATTTAAAAATAGGGGGAGGATGGACCTCCTTGTTTTTAGATGGGAATGTGCATTGTTGTGATAGCCACTGGAGTTCAGCATCTTCTGGTGTCAGAGGATGCCGCCATGTATTAATCACTTTGTACCGTGCAGTGTGCCAAAGCCTCGTGTATATGACCATTGGAGCTGTTATTACTGACATTCAAAGGTGAGTCAGCTGAGGCACAGAGAACTTAAAGTGATTGCCAGAGGTCACAGACAGCATCATGTGTTTGGGACCAAGATGTGAAGCTAAATAGGTCTACTTCAAAGTCGGCACGATGGCACTGTGATGGCGAGGGAAGACTTTGATGGTACATGGGTTTGAGTTCAAGTTCCAGAGAACCATGAGATCTTATGCAAATGGCATTACTTGCCCTGTGCCTCGGTTTCCTCATCTGTTAAATGGTTCTTTTAAGGATTCAACAAGAGTGGCACAGTGCCTGCCAGGCAATAAGTGAGCTGTAGCGTTGGTTAGCTTCTGGTGGTGGTCATGGCACTACCCTGCCTCCAGTCCTCTCCAGCAGACCCCCATCTGTCCACTCCACTGGACACCCTGCTCTCCTCTCCTACCTTCCCGTTGGAGCAATGAAGCCAGAGTCCTCCTTTTACCTCCTCCTCCTCCCTCCTCCCTTCCTTCCAGTGATAACCAGCACTCCCTGGAATTTTTGGTATTCCCATCCCTACCTTTGTGTCCAGAGGGGAAGGAAGGGAGAGAACTTGCCTTCAGGAGCCTCAAGCTTCAGGGTCCCTGTGAGTCAAGAGTAGGAGGAGTCTTAGGCCCAGAGTTCAAAGGGATCTGCCTGGCCATGCTGGTCCTCTGTAGACTAGTCCAAGGCTTACCTAGCTGGCAGCCATGCAGCCTACTTCGGGTCTGGCTCTGCTGCCTCCTACCAGCACCTTTACCTCCCTGGGTCACATCATCCTCACCTGTAACTTGAGGATCACAGACTGCTGTGGGTATAAATGCTGTTGTCTAGGTGACTATCAGATGGTGCCTTCTTATCCCTGGCTGTCCCAGAACTGTAGACCAGGCTGGCCTCGAACTCAGAGATCTGTCCGCCTCTGCCTGTGTGCTGGAATTAAAGGCGTGTGCCACCACGCCCAGCTTAGATGGTGACTTTTTACATTTTATCATATGCATGCTTATTCCTGGAACCCTGCGTAAGTGAAAGGACCCCGAATCAATTTCCCTTGACACTGAAAGCAAAAGTCCTAGCTGTCACTTAAGCAGGCCCCCTCACCCTTGCGAGTCTTCAAGATTCACATCTCTCCTACCCACGGCCTCACTCTCCTCAGACAGCAGAGAGCAGTGTTCTTATAGTAGGGATGTGTGTAGAAAGCCCTTCCAGACAGGCTTTGATATTAAGTTTGCGTTTGTGCAGATGGCTGTTTCAGCCCTACTCTGCCTCCTGGTGGCCCTAATCCATCTTCACAACAGGCTTGCTCCCACAAATCCCATCCATGCTTCTGTCCCCAGAGCTTTCCCGCACACCTATTCCCAGCCCCGTATTCTCTTCCCAGGTTATCCGCGAGGTCAGCCGACCATGTGGGGGAGCAGAGGGCTTGGAGGCCCCCAGATCTCCAGTCTTCCTGTGTAAGCTGGATCAGGACAAGGTATGTCTGTCTCCAGTTGACTCCTCTGGGTAAGGTAATGGGCACTAAGCACAGGCCACACACACACACCTGTGGCATCATACAAGCTAAGCAGCAGAGTGGCAGGTTGCCTGGTGGTCAGTTTAGTCTCTGCGACAACATACCTGCCATTAACAGCCAGCGGAGGAATGATTTGTTTTGGTTCAGCCCCCAGTCAGCTGGCAGCATGCTGCAGGCCTTGGGCGAGACTGAACATCACCAGGGTGCTGTATTGCAATAATAGGAAGAGGTGGAGCTTACCTCATAAGAGACAGAAAGCAGAAAGGGAGGCAGGAAGGGACCCGGTGTGCATCTGCTCAGGCCAGGCCCTCCAGGGGCACCTGGCCTAACGAGCTCCACTGCCTTCGATCAGTTTCAGAGAGCTAAATTTAGCCATGAGTAAATCCACTGAAGGAAGAGAGTCCTTAGGATCCAGTCACTTCTCAGAAGTCCCACTTCCGGAATGCTTGTGTTGGAGACGGGTTTTCAGAAGGGAGCACTGTAACCAAGTCCAATAGTAAATAAGAAACAGAGCTAGCGTTTGAGCCCACACAGGCTGCCTCTTCAGGACTCTGCTACTGCAATAGAGCACCCTGAACAACCACTGGGCAAATCCTGTAGGGAGACTCCACCCTTACTAAACCCTCTGCAGAAACCAGTATGACCCCTGATCACACTACACTTGCAGTCCAATGGTCAGGCAGGCATGAGTCAAAACCATCATACTGTATTATATCTGCTACCCTGGGTACACGCTAAAAGAGACAGTGCCAGGTTCCTGATGAGTGGCAGGGAGGCATGATCCTGTCTCAGAGGCTCAAGAATATTCCAAAGGAAGTGATGCCTCAGACAAGGATGAAAAGGGCAAAACTAAAATAAAAAGGTGCTCTAAGCAGCAGGAACGGGCAGTAGAATCAAGAAAATGTGGAACTGAAAGTGGCATGGTCTAGAGATGGGGAGCTGTTAGAGCTGGCACTGGATAGGGACAGGGAATGGACCTGGGAGCTTGGGATGGCTGGAGTGTTAGGGAATATGGATTCCTGTGAAGTGAACTGAAGGAGAAGCCCAGCCCTGCCCACACTTAGCTTTTACCAGTTAGCAAGGCCATAGGAAAGCAGCACTGGAAGAGGGGTGTGAGTGTGCAGATACACTCTATGGTACGGCCAGCACTTGAAGAGAGCTGTGAGCATGCGGGTACACACTATGGTACAGCCAGCACTGAAAGAGGGGTGTGAATGTGTGGATACACACTATGATACGGCCAGCACTGGAAGAGGGGTGTGAGCATGCGGGTACACGCTATGGTGCGGCCAGCACTGGAAGAGGGGTATGAGCATGCGGGTACACACTATGGTACAGCCAGCACTGAAGGAGGGGTGTGAACGTGTGGATACACACTATGATACGGCCAGCACTGGAAGAGGGGTGTGAGTGTGCAGATACACACTATGGTACACCCTCTGGTGCAGTGCAGAGGCTCAACAGAGCAACCGTAGGGCAAGCTGTGCAGTGGAGTTCTCTGCCGTGGTTGAGTGGACCAGGAAAGGGTAACTGTTGTACTATGGTGGTCGTTCTGGTGGAAGAAGAGCTGGGATGTTGTGTTGGTGGGGTCTCTTTCCATGGGATCACGAGATTGAAGGATCATCCCTGAATTCATTACAAACTCATGGTCTTCCTCTGTATCTGTTTCCCATCTTGGTGGAAAAGTTGCTATGTACACACTGTTGCAGAACCAACAGGGCTGTAACTTCAGTTTCAAAACCCACAGACCAGGTTCTTCAAACACTCATCCACTTTCTTCTAGGTGCCTCTCCATTCCCACAGCTAATAGGGAATAGTAGCACTAGGATTTCTTCCATGATTTCTGCTCTACCTCCTTTGTAGCATATGAATTCATTAGTGAATCAATCAGTGAAGTTATAATTATTAATAGATTGGCAACAAAGGTTGTGTGTGTGTGTGTGTGTGTGTGTGTGTGTGTGTGTGTGGTGTTCGTGTTTGTGTTTCTTCATTCTCTCATTCAAGATAGAACTGTAATGGATGTCTACTGATCATTGGGTCTTATCACAACTTCTTTGAAAACATCATCACCCCTTTTCCTGTATGCCGTCACCTCGGTCCATCCCTTCCTGGAACTTTATCCTGATCAGTTTGCCCAGGGACTCTTCAGCATCCAGGGTTGCCTACTCTTGTCCATCCCTACAGTGCTACTGGATTACATTCATATTCCCTGTAAATGCTTGCCCTTCTCCCTCATTTGCCAGATATAATGCATGTTCCAGGACGTTGCTGTCAATGCATTATAATTAATGCTTCCGCTCGCTCCATAGAGTGTAACCTGAAGACATGATCATGGCTACCTTCCTGATAATGTTGCTGTGGTATCAGATACATGATCACTGTTGCTTGGAGAGTTGGAAGAAGCCTGGGCTTATAAGGGAGCTCTTCTAAGAGTCTTGCTGATGTGAGGCTGTCTGTGTCCTTCCCCAGAGATTGTCCCAAGAGAAGCAGAACTCAGACTCTGACAGCTTGGGCATGAATGACAGCAGTTCCACCCTGAGCCGCCGAGAAGCCTGTGAACACGGTAGGAGTTTCCACTGCCCATGCTGGTAAATGTCAAAGATGGGAGGGACTTTGCCACAGGTGCACAGTGGCAGAGCATGTCCTGGGGACCTGAGTAAGGCCACTGGGCCTCTCGTCTGCGGAATTACAGGGTAGTCCCTGTGTGCAGATTGCTAGGGTTGCTGGGAAGGCCAGAAATGGGTAAAAGTGGGACCTTCCCCATCATCCCCTGTGACCCACTCCCGTGCTGCCAGGCAAAGGGAAGAAGAATAGCCTCGCTGAGCTAAAGGGCTCCATGAGCAGGGCTGCAGGCCGAAAGATCACGCGCATCATCAGTTTCTCCAAGAAGAAGGCGCTGGGCGAGGACCTGCAGACGTTTTCCAGTGAGAATGAGGTTCCATGCTGCGGTAAGTCCTGACCCAGAGGAAGGAAGTGCAGGCCCTTGAACCCAGGCCTGGAGCTGATGCCAGGAAACTCTCAGCACCTCAGCCCTGGCTTGTTCCTCTGGATGGCTAGACTCCACTCTGTCAAAATCCATGGCATGCATCCCTTCACTCCCATGGGTGAAAGGATTGCCCAGGGAAAGGGAAATCCACTGACCATCGTATCTGTGATTCCTGTGAACTCAGTCAAACCACTGTCCATCTGCAGCTTCCTCTGCTAAAATGAGAGAGGAGTAAGTTCACAGCATCTAACATGCCAGGTGTTCTGGCCTTGGTGATACATACCTATAATTCCAGAACTAGGGAGCTGGAAGGCACAGGTTCAGGAGTTCAAGGTCATCTGTGTGTCTCCATAGCAAGTTCAAGGCCAGAGGCCAGCCTGGACTATCTCAAAAACAAACAACAATAAAGTATATAAGTTTCATTTATATGTTTATGTAGCTTACATCCTGGCCTTTATAAGCTAGAAAAATAAAATAAAATTTACACAGAAGCATGGCTGCTGCCTTTGTGGAGCTAGAAGGACCTTAACTCAGTGTGTTGCAGAGACTGGGGTTGCTTGCCGGGAGGGTCAAGCACCTTGAAGGGCAGTGGTTTCTGGTTTATATACATATATATGTAAGTGTATAATATAGATTGCAGCCTAGTCTGATAAGGAAACTGGAATAAAATGTTAAGTACTTTTTAAGATAATACATCTTAGTAAAAAGTGTCTGGCAGAGAAGGCATTACTTCTTTCATACAAGTGCTGTGGTCCTTGTGCTATAATCCAGTAGATAATCACCTGTTTTAAAGGGGATGGGGTGTGCCTCAGTGGCAGAGCATTTGCCCAGCTGTGTGAGATCCCAGGTTCCATACTCAGCATAGCAAGAAATAAAATCATCTATTTCAGATATGCAGAAATACTCTATTAGTTTAAAAGCTGTAATTATAGCCTAGTGGTGATGGCACCACACCTTTAATCCCAGCACTTGGGATGCAGAGGCAGGCAGATCTCTGTGAGTTCAAGGCCAGCCTGGTCTGCAGGACAAGTTCCAGTACAACAAGGGATACACAGAGAAACACTGCCTTGAAAAGCCAATAAATAAATAAATGCTGCGATTATAAAGAAATATTTCATGGTCACTGAATCATAACATGCTGTGGTAAAGAAAAAAACAATAAAAATAATAAAAACCTAAAATGCTCAGAGCTGATTCTAGCTCCATCTGTGGTCAGCTACACAGCTGTCTGCTTAGGTTTACAAATCCTTACTGTGGTGACGTTTCTATATGCTGCCACTAGGTGCCAGTATCATCCATCACTTTCCATCTTAGCAGCAAATTCAGTTTGGTGGAGTGGAGGGGGTGGTTGTAGCTTTTGTAGCCTTCCCTGGTACTGTCGGCCATTTCCATCACCCTTGGTGTGGTCCTGGGGCCAGAAAAGGATGCATGAATAGATAGCATCGTCAGCAAGCGCTCACAACTGGGCAGCTGAGACTCAGAGAGGAGGATGCCTAAGGTGCCAGGCCTTCCTGCCAGCTCGATCACAAGGCTTGTGTAGATATCCCTCAGAGCCTTTGCCCTAGGAGCTATAACAGGTCATTCGACTGTCTCTTTTTCCAGGCTACCTAAACGTGCTGGTAAACCAAGGCTGGAAGGAACGATGGTGCCGCCTCAAGTGTAACACTCTCTATTTCCACAAAGACCGCACAGACCTGCATACCCATGTGAATGCCATTGCCCTGGGGGGCTGTGAGGTAGCCCCAGGCTTTGGACCCAGGCACCCGTTTGCCTTCAGGATCCTGCGCAATCGGCAGGAGGTGGCCATCCTGGAGGTGAGAGGAGAGAGTCAAGCTAGCCAATGGGGGGAGAGAGGGGGTCAGCTTGTGGCTACTCTACCACAGGAACTTTGGGGGAAGAACCCAACATGTTTGTCAGATAACATAGGGGACACCAGGGATGCTGGAATTCCAAATAAACAAGGAACTGTGTTTTTAATATGAAAGTATCCTGGGTGCCCCTCGATCGAAGAATGGATAAGGAAAAAGTGGTACATTTACACAATGGAGTACTACACAGCAGAAAAAAATAACAACAGCTTGAATTTTGCAGGAAAATGGATGGAACTAGAAAACATTATTTTGAGTGAGGTAACCCAGACACAGAAAGACAATTATCACATGTACTCATTCATAGGTGGTTTTTAAACATAAAGCAAAGAAAACCAGCCTACAATCCACAATCCCAGAGAACTTGAGACAACAATGCGGACACTAAGAGAGACTTACATAGATATAATCTACGGGGGAAATAGAAAGTATAAAAAGATAAGATCTCCTGAGTAAATTGGGAGCATGGGGACCTTGGGGGAGGGTTAGAGGGGGAAGGGGAGAGGCAGGAAGGGGAGCAGAGAAAAATGTAGACCTCAATAAATATCAATAAAAAATATATATTTTAAAAAAAGAGTAAAAACAACCAAAAAAAAAGTATCCTGGGTGATTTGGAGATACACCTACACTGAAAGGTTATTTGTTATGTATCTGAAGTTCAACCCAACAGAGCACACTGTGTTTTTATATCCTAATTCTGGCAGCCCTAATTCTAGAGCCCAGGTTTGCTTATTTGCCCTGACCTTACAGTTCCAGGTCCAACAGGCATCTCCTGTGGTCTGACTGGGATCTGATTCTGGAGTTCTCTCTCAGACCTTCCCAGCAGGAGGCATCGACCTCAGAAAACCGCTGCCCTTCAAAGTGCCTGTCCCTGCCCCTGAGCAGCTCCGGTCTCTACAGAGAGTTTCCCCACACAGAGTTAAAATCCTTCCAGCTCCATACTGGCAGGGCCGCAGCCACATTTTCGTACACTGTTTCTCTTTCTAGATCTCTGCACGGTGTCCAGCACACACTGAGCTCAGCAAGCCCATATTGAACAATGCATGAGTGCCGCCTGCTCACTGCCCTTCCTGCCTGCTACTGGCACCACCCTCCTCTGTGAGGCTGTTCAGAGCACACACTCCATGTGACAGCCCTTGGGATGCTTTGAATTCACAATGTTGACACAGGAAAGTTCAAATATCCACCTGCCCACGTTATAGACAAACAGAGGCCAGGGCAGTCACGTGATTTTTCAAGGCTGGAGGAGTGCCTGTACCCTTTCCATCTGCCTTGTTTTTCAGCTTCAAACAGTATTATCTCTGCATCTTCCTGTTGAGTT
The DNA here is from genome assembly GCA_004026605.1 of Ondatra zibethicus. NCBI lineage: Eukaryota > Metazoa > Chordata > Mammalia > Rodentia > Cricetidae > Ondatra > Ondatra zibethicus. The sequence goes on along the minus strand of PVIU01000049.1, from coordinate 399,730 downwards.
TCTTGTTTCCCTTAACTTACACAGAGTTTTCTAAGGTTTTTTTCCCCCCTTTAAAAACCATGCTTCATTTATTTCTTTATTTAAGTTTGCCATTACTACCTAACTGGTTTTGTGATCATGCTCTTTACGTCAGAATTAAGACTGGCCGGCAGTTTATCCTGGGGAATTTTCCTATAAGTAGTATTGTAATGCTTTAAGGGTAATTACAGTCTAAGAAAATTTTGAGTTATATGAGCAATTTCTTATGTAGAGAATTAATTATAATTATGGAGGCTGGAGAGATGGCTCAGCAGTTAAAAGCACTTGCTGCTTTGGCAGAGAACCCTGTAGTGATTCCCAGCACCCACAAAGTGGCTCACAGCCATCTGTAACTCCAGTTCCAGGGGATTTGGCTTCTGCAGACACCAGGCATTAATGCAGTACACGTATATATATGCAGGCAAAACAATTAGTCATGTACATAACATAAAAATAATTTTTAAACAATATATGTTTTCAGGCTGGAGATATGACTCAGTGATAAAGCCAAGCCTTGGATACACAAGGCACCCTGGGTTTGATCCCCAGCATGGAAGAAGGAGAGGGAAGGAAGAAGTTTTGAGAACCCTGAAATGTTTTTATATCCAAATGGTCAGATATAAAAGCCCAAAGGGTGGAGGGTAGGGATATACCATCTTATAGGAGTAATCAGGGAGGACCCCTAGGAGGAAGTAGCTTTTTGAGTAAATACTTGAGAGAATTCAGGAGGCTTGGATTTCGGCATGTGTGTCTAGTCTAATTCTTCCTCCTTCACTAAGTACTGAGGATTTATAAACATTTGTGGGTTTCTACGACGTGAGCAAGCAGCCAGAAGGCTTCACGGTGTGAAAGCGAACTGCACTGTGCCTCCTCTCCTCAGGCAAGCTGCTCAGAGGACATGGGCCGCTGGCTCGGGCTGCTGCTGGTGGAGATGGGTTCCAAAGTCACCCCAGAGGCCCTGCACTATGACTACGTGGATGTGGAGACCCTAACCAGCATCGTCAGTGCTGGGCGCAACTCCTTCCTGTAAGGGTGATTCCACGCCGCACCGCTGCGGGGGCGGGGGCGTATATTCCTGCCTCAGTTCCGCGACCCACACCTGCCAGGGGATTCCTGCGCCGGTTCCATTTCCAGGCTCTGCATGCATCCTTGAGCATTGGGTAGAAGGGGTGGGGCAAGCTCAGGAAGTCGGCTTCCTTGGCCTGCTGCTTGCCATTCTGGGGTCTGTAGGCTGACTTACAAAGAATGCTGGGAATGAGCCACCTGTTGTCACTTGTGAAACTCACACGTGCGTGTGCAGTCCTCGCAAGCGCGTGACCTTTCAGTCTATATTAAAAACTGCTGCCGGGGGCTGGAGAGATGGCTCAGTGGTTAAGAGCACTGGCTGCCCTTCCAGAGGACCCGGGTTCAATTTCTGTCACCCACATGACAGCTGACTCCTGCCTATAACTCCAGTTTCAGGGATCTGACACCCTCACACAGATACGCATGTGGGCAAAACACCAGTTCACGTAAAAATAACTAAAATGAGTAAAATTAAAAAAAATTAAAAACAGCTGCCAACATCCAATGAGAGAAGACATGAAGGCAGCATATGCCACAAAATGTCACCAACATCATTATACCTTTCATGTTCTAGGTATGCACAATCCTGCCAGGATCAGTGGCCTGAGCCCCGTGTCTACGATGAGGTTCCTTATGAAAAGGTGCAGGTACGGTTATTCCCACAGCCTAGTAACATGCCAAAGGCTGTCCTTCCATGTCTTCTCTCCCCTTCACTACCCACTTTATCCTTTGCTTCAGAGAAATTGCCTTCACTAACCGGCCCGCTCTCAATGACATGCCCTGTGCCTTCTGGGAAAAAAAAAAAAAAAACAAACAGAAGACAGGTACATTGCAACCAGAAATGAGTGGGTGGGTGGCCTTGCATCTAGAGGAGAGGGAACAAAGCTGCTGAGGACATGGCACACCCGTGAGCCATGACCCTGCCTGGACTAGAAGATGCTTTGGGTCCTCACTTCCATGATTCTCCTTTTCTAGAAACATCCCCAGCCTGCCCTTTTGTGCCCAAGGTCTTTCTTCACTGCAACTTGAAGGTTTTGCTCGGTTGCAGAAAATCTAGTAACTGGGTAGTTTAGCACTTCATATATAGCCGGTTTGCTATATGCATATGCATATATATATACATGTATAAATACACATACATACACACACACATACGTACATACATACATATATGTCTATATGGCATGGTGGTACGTGCCCTTAATCCTAGCACTCAGGAGGCAGAGGCAGGTGAATCTATGAGCTTGAGGCCAGCCAGAGCTACGTAGTGAGATCCAGTTTCAAACAAACAAACAAAAACCCAAACACTTCAGATATGAAGGCTGGAGTCAGAGGGACCTCGGCTTTGCCTTTCGGACCCCCTGATTCCCACTTCCCACCTCCACGTGGGTGTGCGGGTCCTTCTCTTCTTAGGAGTATTTTGAGAACAAAATGAAATGATTTGTGTTAAAGCAGAAAGAAAGAAATAAGCGCAGTGCCCAGGCAGTGGGACGTTCTGCCCAGAGAAGTAACAGTACTGTTCCTAATAAGGTGGTTACGTGACACTAATGTATCAATCACACCAGGCTTCAAGACCTTGGCTAGACTTGGAGCATGGGAAATGCTCTAACAGCACAAATGCAGTCAGTTTAATAAGGTGCATCGCCTCTGCCATTGGCTCCTCTCTTCCATGCCTTTGCTTCCCTCCTTTTCCTCCTCCTCCTCTGAGGGAAGATGGCATTAGCAATTCAGAAAAATAGAAGAACGCTTTCAAATAATAGGAGGACAATATGCCTCTAATAGAGGCAGCCACCCGCAATTCCCTGAGCCCTCTCATTTGTCCTGTCAGTAAGTACGCCAACTTAAGGTTGCCTTTTACCTCGCACAGAAAGGTATGAGGTTCAAATGATACTGCTAGTGAGGTAGCGTGTGAACTGTAGAGAGCTGCGCAAGTCTACGTCTGTAAGGCCCAGATCTCAAAGGAGCTGGCCAGAAGCTCCCTGTCTGAATGGGTTGAACCATGCCTACACTTAACCTTCTACCTCTGTCCCCCTTACCCAGGATGAGGAGCCCCAGCGCCCCACCGGGGCTCAGGTGAAGCGCCATGCCTCCTCCTGCAGTGAGAAGTCCCATCGTGTGGACCCGCAGGTCAAAGTCAAGCGCCATGCCTCCAGTGAGTTCTGTGCTCTTTCTCCTGCGCGAGGGAGGGAGAGGAGAACACTGCAGGGGCCTGAGTACCAGATTTCTCCAGGAGTAAGGGAGCAAAATGAGTAAAAGCAGTCCATCAGTAATACTCTACCCTAAGGAAAGGCGTGGGGGCTGGGCAGTGTGGGAGCACTTGCCAGGTATGGGAAGATGTAAGGTCCCGGTCCCCAGCATAGCAAGAGAAACAAAAAGAAAGTGACAATAATGGTATGGCCAGAGAGCAAGTGAAGAGCCTAGGGAGGTTTGCAGTGAGGCTGAAGTGCTTGGGTAAACTCCAGAGGTAAACTCTACCCAGGAGACCCCACTCAGCATTTCCTGATTACTCAAAAGGCCAAAAATTGAGCTTCATGTGGATTCTTTTTTACTTTTGAGATAGAGTTTTCCCTGTGTAGCCCTGGCTGTTCTGGAACTCACTCTGTAGACCAGGTTGACCTCGAGTTCAGAGATCCACCTGCCTCTGCCTCCCAAGTGCTGGGATCAAAGGTATGTGCCACCACTACCCAGCATGTGAATTCTTAATAAATAGATCCTAATTTAAATGTTTTTATATTGCATGAATATTGTCTGTATAATAGTTGAGTGTTTAAAAGTATATATGGGTATATATATGTTGGGGGGGAAGAGAGTTCATCTTTTCCAGAAGATCAAAGTTTGTGGTCTTTGATCTAGGGTAGTAAGCAGATAATCAGTCCCTCCCCAGTCCCTGAGCAGGGATGTCACAATATCCACAGCTCACTTCTGTGTCCCCATCTGTGCTCTCTAGAGCACACAAGAGACTCACCAAGGCCATCTTAGAGCAAGCCAGCTTCCTAGAGGACAACGTACTCTTTCTTAAGGTTTCTTTCCCATGCACCTGGACATTCTAGTCTTTGCTTTTTGAAGACTTCCTTTTAAAACTGAAGCAAAAACTTTTCTGTCCCCTGGTTCCATTTCATTAGTATATATAAATCATAGCTCCTCAGACTTGGGAAATCGGTCTTCCGTTTTCACTTGGCTGAGACACTGCTATGTAACTTTAAACAAGTCCTTTCTCCTATCTGGTCCCCTGAGGAAGGGATGCATAGTGTTCTTGATAAGCTTCTTGCTTAGGCGCTGGAAATACAGGGCTTTGAAAAAACCTGTTTAAAATGGAAAACCATTCTTCATGTAATTGACATGCTGCAGTCCCGGAACTCAGGAGACAAAGACAGGACAATCCCTGCAAACTCCAGGCCAGCCTTGTCTGCATGAATAAAAAGGCCAGCTAGGGCTGCACAGTGAGACCCTGTTGTGAAAAAATAAAATTCACTGGGCATAGTGACTCACACCTTGAATCCCAGCACTCAGGAGGCAGAAGCAGGCAGATCACTGTGAATTTGAGGTCAACATAGTGAGTTCCAGGACAGCCAGAGCTACATAATGAGACCTTGTCTTGGAAAAAAACAAAACATAAAAATATAAATCAATGGATAAGCAAAGTAGAAAAGTGAAGTCAATATATAAGATTAAAGAAATCACAAAATATCAACATCAACAAAAAGTATAAAACCTAGACCTGTTTGTTTTGTTTGTTTTTAAATCAAATCTCTCACAGGGGCCCAGATTGTAAGAACTGTGATAATGGGGCTGGTGTAGCTGAGGACTATTGGCCTCTCCATCCCCATTCCAGGGGCTGTGGACCATCGCTGAAGTCACGGGACTCCTGGAGGGGCTCGAAGCCACATGGTGTAGTCCAGTGACATCCTGAGGCACACAGGAGAAAAGCTGCCCTGCTCCTCAGTCCGCTGTAACAAAACATCCTAAGCTAAATGACCTTTTAAAAACAACAGCTTGTTTCTTCTAGCTTTGGAAGCCAGAGTCCAAGTCAGCAGGCATGGCATCTGGGCCATCCCCCCTTTTGCATAGATGGCTATCTTGCTCTCTTCTGAGGCCACTGATGTCATGTATAAAGATTCTGTGCTCGTGACCTCATCAACTAGAGTAAGACAAACAGTGGGACCTAGCCTTTCTGTGCCTGGCTTCCTCGGCAGTAAAATGAATGATGAGCAGAACCAAGTAAGTTACACGATGGATAATAAAAATAGAGGAAGGTTAAGTGGGAATTCAGGCAGGTGGCTGAGCAGAGCAGTGAACAGCATGGTCCTGTGTGGTTGCTTGCTGTCCACCATGGTGCTGGACCTACAGTACACTCCTGGGGCTTTCTCTCTTCCTACCCTTCCCCAGCAGTACAATGAGCAGGGCCTGACACTGGCCTGGGTCTGATCTGAATTATATGTAGGTGTCTTCCTCTGTCACAAATACCTGAGACTTGACTCATTCAAAGCACACTTTCCACAAAGCAAAATGGGTTAGACATCACAAATTTTGCTCTAGTATATGATACTACTATCATTATGTCCTAACATTTACTAAGCACTAATCAGTTGCCGGGTACTATATTAAGTACTTTTTCTTGATTATCTCCTTTAAACCTCATTGCCTCCTGGAAGCTTAATTTTATCAGTATCTTTATTTGTGCATAAGGACACTGAGGTTTTGGGGAAAGGCACAAAAGCACACCAATCATTTTGGTGTGACATCACACACCCAGTGAGGAAAGAATGCAAACCCAGGTCTGCCTGGTTCCAAGCCCCTGTGCTGTGCTGCCTCCCCCGGGCTCTGCCACCTCCCCTGTTCTTTCCTGTTTCCTCAGGAGATTCACACTAAATACATGTAAATGAGTGGACCTAACCATCCATATGTTATAGACGAAGTCGAGGTGAGAGGCAAGCTAACGCCACATGTGTGCCTCACCAGAGGTCAGACCTGAGGACCTCTTGCTGTCCTGTATCTCTGTAGGTGCCAATCAATACAAGTATGGGAAGAACCGGGCTGAAGAGGATGCCCGCAGGTACCTGGTAGAAAAAGAGAGGCTGGAAAAAGAGAAGGAGATGATTCGAACAGAACTGATGGCTTTGCGACAGGAGAAGAAGGAACTGAAGGAAGCCATCCGGAACAACCCAGGTACCTGCCAAGGTGTGGCTCTGAGTGCACAGGGGTGGCTCAGCCTGAGACCTCCCCTGGCACAATAAGGGGAGGCCTCTTATACAGATTTCCTAGTTTTCCACTCAGGAGAGGTGGGCTTTGCCACCTTCTCCTCATTATCATTCATCCTGACTAAAGACAGTGCTGGGAGTTTAGTGAGTGCTTCCAGATAGAGCATGAGAAGCCCCCAGCACTGTGGACCTCCCTGTAGTAAGAGACGGCCTGACTACAGCGGCGTGTGGAGCAGAAGCGTGCCTCGGCATCTTGGTAGTGAGACTGCTGCATTTATTCACTCAGATGTAAGACAGTGGCCGAGGGCTAGGTTTGATGAACACTGATATTTTCCAGGATCCTCTTCTGAAATCCAGTGACCTCAACAGGCCCTGCCTGCTCTGGGCTTCTCTAACCTCATTTTCTACTGTGTTTCTTTGCATCCTTTACCCAGCGGTAGTTCACCACACTTCTGCCTGGTTGTCTCCCACATGTTCTTGGGAATAGGAAGTCCTACCTTCCTACCTTACAGAACACACATGGCCTTTTTGGAGCGTTGAACCTATGGACCCTTCCCTAAGAACAAAACACTTCATCAGAACGGTACAGACAAATTCAGTGACCCAACCCTAGAGCCCATCCATAGATCACTACAGGCCTAAAATAAGGACTTCTGGTAAACCAGAGAATGAATATTTGGAACCTTGTGTGGTAGAACACACCTCTGGTTCCAGCAGGCAAATGGATCTCCATGAGTTGGAGGCCAGCTTGATCTACATACCAAGTTCTAGGACAGCCAAGGTTACATAGAGAGACCCTGTATCAAAAAAAAATTGAACGAGCAAGAGAATAAACATACAGGAGGATGGCAAGGGAAAGCAGTTTGATTTCAGTATAAGGAAAATGTGTGGGACTAGGTATGTAACTCAGTGGTGGAGCACATGCACTTGCTAGCATGTGTAAGGCCCTGGACTCATTCCCCCATAGAAACAAACAAACAAACAAAGGACAGGAACTTTCCAGAGGTAACAGCCATGATTTGGAACAGACTGACTATCCCAGTCAATGTTTTTGTCTGTATCTATTTGCAGTATGCATAAGTTGTTATATTCATTACTTTTGCTTATATTTGTCATACACATATACATATAAGATTATACAAGCGAAGACCTTTGCCTGTTTTCCTCGGTGATCCATCCCAAGGGTCTAGGACAATGCTTGGTATGTAGTAAGAATTCAATAAACCACTACTAAAGCAATGAATGAATGCATCTAACATGACTATAAAGCCTTCTAGTGGAAGTTAAAGGATGAAGAAGATTCTGGACTGAGCTAGAGCTGTGGCTCATTGGTAGAATGCCTGCCTGGCATTCACAAAGTCCTAGGTTCAATTTCCGATACCACATAAACCAGGCATGGCAGCACACACCATAATCCTAGCACTTCAGAGGCAAGCATTTTCCATTGTACAGTCTGAGGCAAGTCTGGGCCACATGAGACCCTGTTTTTTGAGTGTTTTAAGATTTTTATAAAAGATTTTTATTTGTTGTGTATACAGTGTTCTACCTGCATATATGCCTGCAGGCCAGAAGAGGACACCACTATAGATGGTTGTGAGTCACCATGTGGTTGCTGGAAATTGAACTCAGGACCTTTGGAAGAGCAGTCAGTGCTCTTAACCCCTGAGCCATACCTCCAGCCCCCTTAAGATTTTTTTAAACAGTTTTTTTAAATAGAGGGCTGTAGATGTAGCTCTGTGGCAGAGCCCTTCTGAGTGTGCAAGTACTTAGATTCAATCCCTACTCCTCCACATACAAATGGAGCTTCTTAGCATGTCAGAAGCATTAACGAAGATTTATCAGTTTGAATTATATAAGCACAAGGTCTTCCCGGAAAACCTGGTCTGTGGAAAGCTCTGAACTATGAGTCTAGTTCACAAGTAACAGAAACCAGCATCACACATGAAAATGCAAACTGAAAACTGAGAGATCAGATATGTGTGGTGAAGTGTAGGGAAACAAATGATCTCATTCCCTTCCCTTTTGTGGTGACGTAGAGACTGCACAGTAGAAGCCTTCACCCAGTCCTCCAAACACCCCAGCAAAAGGGGAGCCTCTTCCCAGTGACCACCACCTAAATCTCAGGAGTCACTCCATTTGAGCCAACCCTAAACTCCAAACCAACCACTGTGAGTGGAAGAGGAGACGTGATCGTGGGCCAGGACCCTGAGTTACATGGGACCCACCTACTCAAACTGTAGGGGATGAGTGGGCAACTATGGTTTTGCAGTGGACTATTAGGGTACTGTTTCCTAAAGATGGAGGATAGGCAGCTAAAGACCACACCACAGAGTGTGGCTGGTAACCCACCTCAGAATCCATCTTTTACCTACACCCACACTGCTAGAAAGGTCCTCCAGGAGAAACAACAACAGGACCTGAGGCCCCACAGACTTTCTCATCAGTTTCTCTGGGCTCAGGAGCAAAGGTGAAGGCCATGGAGGAGGCTGTGGCCACTCTAGAAGCTCAGTGTCGTGCCAAGGAGGAGCAGAGGATTGACCTGGAGCTGAAGCTGGTGGCTGTGAAGGAGCGCTTGCAACAGTCCCTGGCAGGGGGCCCGGCCCTGGGCCTGTCTGTGAGCAACAAGAACAAGAGCCAGGTGAGTCCAGTGCCTCCTCCAGAGGGCAGCCACTTCCGAGCCCCTCTCTGCCACTCCACTGTTTGTTCTCATTTCCAGTTACGACAGTCAGAAGCATTTCCAGAAAATTCCCCATGTCCCAAGAAGGGCAGGATTACCCCACTAGGAAGCATTGCTATAAATTGCCAATGGTCATATACATTCTTCATCTGCATGATACTGAACCACTAGAGGGAAATTTATGCATATGGGTGTCCTTGTTTGTATAATGCCTGTCTTCTGCCCCAAGAATTTTGTGTTTTTATTAAGACTTGAGGGATGAGGGTGCAGTGCAATAGTAAAGCACATGCCTGGCATAGATGAGGCATTAGGTTAGATCCCCAGCACCAAAAACACCCCCACAGGAGTTAGACTGTGTTTATTATAGCCCTACCTCTTACGGAGTCTGGATGATAGGACTATACCAAGTGTTTGCTGGGCAATTCGATGCCCTCCCTGCACTCAGACAACTAAACTGGCTCATATGATAAGTATGAGCTGTGCTCCCAGCTACACCCTATAAGCAGACCACACCCCGTGCTCTGAAGCCACTTCCTCTCTTTGGGGGCATCCTTAGCTTCATTTTACAAATGGAGAACCTGATAAACCTGATTCACAGAGGGCTGGGGAAGCAGCTGGAGCCCATTCCTTCATAACAGCTACTGTTCTTCAGCAGCGCCCTCGGTGCCTTTCCACGCCACCTTTGATCCTTTTATTACCCTCTGGAGATAGAAAAAATAAGTCTTTTCTAAATGCCTTGCAGGGTTAGCTGTTAAGATTTCACACTGCCTTAGTTAGGGTCACTACTGCTGTGAGGGAACATCATAACCGAAAAGCAAGTCGGAGAGGAAAGGGTTTATTTGGCTTCCACTTCCACATCACTGCTCATTGCTGAAGGAAGTCAGGACAGGGATTCAAACAGGGCAGGAACCTGAAGGCAGGAGCTGATGCAGAGGCCATGGAGGTGGGGGTGCTGCTTACTGGCTTGCTCAGCTTGCTTTCTTCTAGAACACAGGTCATGAGCCGCAGGGATGGCACCACCCACAATGGGATGGGCCCTCCCCCCCATCAATCACTAATCAAGAAAATGACCTACATGTTTGGCTGCAGCCCGATCTTATGTTGGCATCTTCTCAATTGAGGCTCCCTCCTCTCAGAACCTTGTGTCAAGTTTACATAAAAGTAGACAGCACACACTTACGGAGTTGAATATTAAGCCGTTATCTGGAAGATTTAACAGGTGAAGATAGAGTAGACAATAAGACAACACCAGGGAGAAGTTAAGCGCATATACATGAAGCTCTGTGTTTAATCCCTAGCAGCAGCACCCAAAAGAAACAGTGTAGCTATGGGATTTGAATCCCAGCTCTCATAGTAATTGTGTCACCCTTCACAGAAACTTGACCTTTCTGATTTCATCTATAAAATGTGGCAGTTAATAAAAGTACCTACTTCACAGGCTCATGGAAAAGCCCATCCATACAATGCCTGCCTGATGGGTGTATGGAGGGAGCTCTGTGACTTTGCCTGCCACTGTCTTTACTCCCAGCCCCCAGCATCTTCTGCCCCCTGCCCTGTTCAGTGCTGGCATGCTTGCCTAGTGCTTTCTCATTTAAAGTTCACTTTTCCTTCTAATGCAGGCAGACAACACTGTATCTCACCTACTCACTATTTTGGTTTGGTTTGCCATGAACAGGAAACTACAAATAAACCCCAAAGCACTGCCCCAGAGCAGTCTCTCCCTGTCAACTGTGTTTCTGAGCTGAGGAAGAGAAGTCCATCCATCGTCACCTCCAACCAAGGAAGGGTGCTACAGAAGGCCAAGGTAAACCCAGAAAGAGCTCAGCTAATGGCAACTCACAGGTCTGGACCTTTCTATACCGGACCCATCCCAAAATCCAGAATGCCACCTAGAGAGAAAGGTGGGGAACTGCGGGTGTAGCCATGCAGTAAAGCCAGAAGACTCCTTGCCCTGCATTAACATGGTTCTAACAAGCTGCCATCTGGCTTCTGAACCTAACAGCATTTCTAGGTAGTGGGGAGACAAGATCAGGGGTAATACCTGGCCCAAGGCTAAGCAAGAAAGCAACACAAGGACAGAGAGGCTCGGGGCTCAGTATATGACACTGGTCCTTAACCTCTTTGTGCAATTCTTGGGGACAGCTGTTAAGCACATTTTGGGCTTTAGAAAGGTATATATTGGAAACACTGCAACACATTTCTCAAGCATATGGGTAACACGTACAGCATAAAGCAGAAAATGCCTTATATCGGGCCGCATTAGGCTTTGCCATCAAATGAGCTTGTGCCAAAACACCTAGAAAATATGCCTGTTTCAGGGTTTTCTGGATTTCAGAATACACAGGTAAAACGGTATAAGAACTGAAAAACAAATTCAACGTTGAGCATGGTGGCGCACGCCTACAATCCTGCACCTGAATCTGAGGCAGGGGGATCTAGGCCAGCCTGGATTATATAGTGAGACCCTATCCCCTCTCTCAAGAAAAAGGTAGCAAGCTCAGCCAGTGTGTCCCATAAGCCACTGCGAAAGCTAACACTGACATCTGCCTGGGTAGTTTGGTCTAGAAGTACCCAACCTTACTAAGAAATGTGGAGACCAAGGGGTTTCCTCTTCTTTAAGATGAAAAACTACACAGCGAGGAACCCAAACCAGCCTTTCTTTCTCTTGGGGACTAAGGAAGATAAGACTTCACATGCATACATACATGAAGACTGTGACGCCAGGTCATAGTAAGTACTGTGAAGTAAAATAAGGCAGAGGAAGAGAAGAAGGATGACAAGCGACTGGGGTGGCTATTTTCACCATTGATAGCCCGTGCCTTTGCAGAGGGTCATACACAAGCCATATACATATACATATACACATACCAGGGGAGAATGTGAGGAAACCAAATGGGGCTGGAGGGATGAGTAATCCAGAAAGAAAGGAGTGTGTTCCAAGTCCTCACTTGTTTGTGGACAAGCAGGCAGAAGGGTGAGCATTAAGAGTGAAAGACAAACTCTGGGCAGTGGTGGTGCATGCCTTTAATCCCAGCACTTTAATCCCCAGCAGAGGCAGGCGGATCTCTGTGAGTTCAAGACCAGCCTGGTCTACAGAGCTAGTTCCAGGACAGCCAAGACCACACAGAGAAACCTTGTCTCGAAAATAAAACAAAACAAAACAAAAAAAAAAAAAAACACTTGTTCTTGCAGAGGACTGGGGTTTAATTCCCAGCACCCACCTGGTGGTTTACAACCATCTGTAAATTCAGGGATCTGATACTCTCTTCTGACCAGGCACACACATGGTGCACAGATATACAGGCAAAACATGCATATATATACAATAAACAAATCAACAAAAAAATTCTTTAAAAAATTCTGGCTAGATGTGTAATCACAGCACTTTGGAGGCTGAAGCAGGAGGATCGCTGTGAATTTGAGGCCAGCCTGATCTACATAGTGAGACCTTGTCACCACTACCACACAACAGAAGGCTATCCTGACTACTCTGATGGGAGGGGAGAAAGGGACTAAAGGTCACAGACACTGAGGAGCAGGGCCCCGTGGTCTCTGGCCTGGCCAGTGGAGCTCTGCATACTGAATGCAGTGAGTGTGCCAACCTACGGTCCCACTAGAACCTCAACAACTGGCTTTTTCCCATCTTTCTGTGCTTTAGGAATGGGAGATGAAGAAGACCTAGGAAGGGTGAGAATCCCATCCTGAAGGAGTATCAGCTTGTCCCTCTAATGAGGAAATGCTTTCTTCACAAAGACATCAGGAAAAAGGCCCAGAGCACTCAGAAGATCAGCTTGGTCGTCTGCATGATTTTAGGGACTATGGGAAGGGAGAAGTGGAAAGCATCCTTCTGGCTTTACAGAGGGTGGATGTGGGAGTGGTGGGAGATAGACTCGTTCGTTCGCGGTTGTAAAGGCTTTGTTAGGTCTCTCTGCCTTCTGAAGCAATGAAAGCACATGTGAATAAGCCATCCCATCCTTTCTCAGCATCAGTCCCAGTCTTTAAGGCAAAGGAAGACAGCACTGAAGCACTGGTAGTGTCATGATGAAGAAGACGCCCCATCACCTGAAAACACTTAGGCAGACTATATTCTATTGGGCCTTACAGACGACCTATGGGCAGGGGTAATGGACTGGAAAGTCGATACATCCCTGCATGCACAACAGTGAACAAAAGCTATTAAGAACATAAAAATTCCACAGTCACCCGGTGGTCGTGCTCACACCTTTATTCTCAGCACTTGGGAGGCAGAGACAGGTGGATCTCTGTGAGTTCGAGGCCAGCCTGGTCTACTGAGCTAGTTCCAGGACAGGCTCCAAAGCCACAGGGAAACCCTGTCTCGAAAAACCAGAAGAAAAAAAATATTTCAGTCATTCTTCATCTGTTTTGTAGCCAGGCAAAGTATAGCCGCTAAAACCTTCCATGTTTGAGCATTTTAAAATCATGAGTATTCAGAGAGTAAAGAAAGCTGAACAGCTGACCCATTGTAAACTCACAGTGGTAAAAGTATGAAGTTCAAATGCCCACATACTGTTGCATTCTTTGGAGGATGGAACCATTCGCTGTCAGTCAAGTCCTTACCTATTTAATGTGACACTAAGGCCCCTGGGGCTATGGTTGGAAGACTGAGTCTTCAGCCTAATGAAGTCTTTGTCTTGTCCTGGGAGGCCCACAAGTCTGTCTCTGTATCTGCTGTGACATGAAACTATTGAGGAAAGCCAACAGGATGAGGGCTCACTTCTGCTCACCACGAGGGTGCTAAGCCTTTCTCAAACACTTGATATTTGTATAGGACCTCAAGTCCTAGCAATGTCTTTTCTATGCCATTCATGACTGTCTCAACACTGGGCGTTTAGGTCAATTTTTAACATAGTCATCTCCAATAAAGATGAAAATGCTCAACTCTGTGAGGTCGGAAGATAGCTGGCACTTGGGGGTTAGAGGGAAGTTGTGTGTCTCAGAATAACCAGTTGGCTAGTCTTGGTGTGTTACCCACCTAAGGTTTACATACTTCAGCCTCATTGAAACCTTAGCTTGAGACCAGAGCAGGAAAATCACTCACCTCACTGGTAGGACAGACACATTGGGGTCATGCCCCTGGATCCTGATAGGGCAGACTGCTGCTAACTGAAGGATAATCTCTTCGACCCCCACCCCCACCCCCACCCCGGCTCTCATGAGAACAGGCTAAGTGATTGTACTCTCCTCCCAAGAATCCTGGTGGGTATCTAATGAGATAATTCATGAGAAGCATCTTCTATATTGTTTAAGGTTGGAAATACTCAAGTCAGAAGTAGATTTTAGTATCAGCTAAATGAGAATGATCTGACTCAAAAACCTTTGTTCTTTCTGTTAAAGAAAAAATAATTTATCAGATAGTCACAGGTACCAAAAGACATCCAATCCAAAGGGAGGGTTTTCATTCCAAACTGCACTTCTGTGTCTTCAGTGACTAACAGCCCACATTTGCCAGTGCTCCTGTTAAGATGGATATTCTACAATGGTGCCCACCACTGTGTCTTAAGAATTTGTCACACTCTTTCTTAGGCAGCTATTTTAAGGCTAAATGCCTTTTTCAAGAGTAAATCTTGGGCTCAAAGAAGGAAGGGCCCTGCATCATTAATCATGAACACACATGAGGACACTCCACCTGTCAGGCACCAACAGCCTGTGTCACCTGAGGCCCATGCCCAGGGCACACCTAGTACTCACCTTCACATTCAACTGCTGCCTTCTTGAAAATGTTTCTCCTCACTAATTTTTCAACAAGAGGTTCTGCATTTTATTCTTGTCTTTTAAATAATGTAGCCAGCAGGCTGGAGAGATGGCTCAGTGGTTAAGAGCACTGCCTGCCCTTCTGAAGGTCCTGAGTTCAGTTCCCAGCAACCACATGGTGGCTCACAACCATCTGTAATGAGATCTGGTGCCCTCTTCTGGCCTGCAGGCATACATGCAGACAGAATACTGAGAATACTGTATACATAATAAATAAATAGATTTAAAAAAAAAATAATGTAGCCAGAATCCAGCAAGATAATTCAGGGGGTATAAGGGAGCTTGTTGCCAAGCCTGGGGACCTGAGTTTGACCTCAAAACCCATATGACGAAAGGATGGAACTGACTCCCATAAGCCGCCCTCTGACCTCCACACAAACACTGGCACTCATAAACACACACACACTAAATGTAAAAATATTTTTAAGATAGTGTAGCCAGCTTTGATATTTATTCCCTTTCTGAGCATTATGCCTGTATTTTACACTAAGATTCTGTGAGATCAGTTAAAATATTTATTTTTTTTGCAGTTTCATGTGATTCTAGAACCCTTATTTCTTAACTCCAAATCTTTTGCCTCTTCTGTGGCTCTCCATTCAGAAGCACACTTGTACCTAATAAATATCTGAATAAAAGCCAAATCCAAGGTAGCCTGGTTTACATAGCAAGTTTTAGGCCAATCAGGGCTACACACTATCTTAAAAACGCACATATGCACACAAACATAGGTACATGTACATGAGTAAATGGATACATACGTGTCTCCATGTGTGTACATGCGGTCTGAGTTGTGTAGCTAAAAGAACTGTGAGCAAACCGCTAAAGCAGACACCAGCTCTTGTACTTGGTTGTTAAAATGCCTTCTCAGACCACAGTTCTGAGAGGAACTTAATGTTCCAGCCTTCCCAACACTGAAGTGATAGATTCTTCATGTCCCTCAACCTCACTGGAGAGAAACTTATGCTGTTCAGAGTCTCAGGTTTCTTGTCTGAAGGGCTTATAACATCCCTACCTAAACTGCATTTTCATAGAGCATCACATGAGGACAGTGATGTTGTTGGCTGTCACATCTGAGATCAAAGATACAGAAGACTGTCTCTGTCCTCATGGAACCCATGAGCTGGCAGAGGACAAAGTCTGACCCAAGTTACTAGAGCAGAAGTAAGCTATATTTTGGTGAGGATTCAGAGTGCTGAAGGAACATGTCCCATTCCTTTTTAAAATTTTTTATCATTTTGACCTTAAGGTCTACTCAGCAATTAAGCTTGAAACCGCAAACACAAGTTCATCTTCACACTCAGACATCCCTTCATCTAAAACCGCTATTTTTTTTTTAAAGGGTCACATTAATCCCAGAACTCAGGTGGATCTCTAGTTTGAGGTCAGCCTGGTCTACAGAGCTAGTTCCAGGACAGCCAGAGCTACACAGAGAAATCCTGTCTGGGGGTGGTGAGGGTTTCTCATGTATCTCTGGCCTATTCTATTTGATGTGTAGGTCTGGCAGGCCTCAAACTGCCAAGGGATTTGCCTGCTGCTGCCTCCCAAATACTGGGATTAAAGTTGTGCACCACTACACCCAGCAAAGCCCTAAAATGAATCTACATCTTGGGCTGGCGAAATGGCTCAGCAGGTAAAGGGGGGTGGGGTTACCACCAAGCCTGATGACCTGTATTCAATTCCCAGGGCCCACACAGTGGAAAGACAAAGACTTTACTGCAAATGGTCCTCTGACTACATGTATTCATGTGTGTACCCATATACATACATACACATGTAGAAAAAATAAAATTTACCCGCATCTTCACTGACATCGTCCAACTTTATTAATTCATTTAACAAGTATTTATTGATCAAGAAAAAAAAAACAGTGATCAAACTCTACACAAAACTCAAACTCTACATTGCAGGAAAAAAAAAGCAAGACAAAATACTAAGAAAATAGGAAGTAAGCACAGAGACTTACGCCAGCTAGTTAGGTTTCTCTGTAACTACACTATCAACGGTGATAGGGGTGAGACGGCCTGCCCTGCAAACCCACCTCTGAAGACGGTGAAGAACGAGCTCAGGGCTTCATATAAGACCCTCAGTCAACAACTATAGTAAAAACATTCCGTCCTCTCTTGCCGGGGCTATTCCAACAGTTGCTCTTCTCTACCTCTTTTTACACCCTTCAATTTTCTCTGAACAGCAAAGGGGCTTTTTTTCTCCAGTACCGAGGAAGGGTCTGGCATGTGCTAGGTAAACTGTATCCCCAGCTCTCTTGTACTGAGACCGCCTCACTAAGGTACCCCAGATGGACTCGATCTCGTGATCTTCTTGCCTTAGCCCGGAGTGGCTGGGATTACAGGCCTGCGTCATACCTGTAGAGCTACCGCAACCAAAATCAGACAACAAAATATAGCTCTGCCCTGAAAGCACTTAGATTTTACTAGGCGGAAACAACTCAACCATGTAACATTAACACACAGTTAAGTCAGAAAAAAAGTCATCGAAAGAAAAAATCGTGAGAGTGACTGGGGAAGGTTGCGACCAGGCTGCTGTATTTAATCGCTCACCAGACCGGTTCAAGCCAGTTCTCCAGTCTGACGTTACCTCTCCCCGGATTTCCATCTTTTGCTTTCAATACTCTCCCTCTTCACTGGCTTTCTTTACGGCTATATTCTAGTCTTTTTTTTCAGTTTTGTGTGGGCGTGTATTGATTTCGGCGCGTACATGACTGGGCCCGAAGTGAAGTCAAAGAACAAACTGAAGAATTCTTTTTTGTCTCCTAGTGGGTCCCAGGATCGAACTCGGGTTGTTGAGACTCGGCGGCCTTGACGTCTTACTTTCACAGCGCGTGCACCTCGCGTTTAAGCACTGGTCACATTTTACATTTATTGCTTGTCATCTCATATGCGCTCCTCAAGGATGAGGGGAGAGCCGCCTCGCTCACCGTGAACTTGGCACCTACTCTTGGGACAAGCGCCCACCTAACCATCTCAACCCCGAGAACCCAGATTACCGAGCCCGGCCCGGAAGAGCAGTGTGGCGCACAGGAAGCCGGAAGTCCCTGCCTACGTCGGGGGAGGGGCGTGACTTTCCGGCGAGCGCGTCTCTCCGCTTGGCTCGAGCGCGCGTGCGCAGGGTCGGCGTTCCGCTCTGAAACATGGCGGCGCGGTCGCTGTGGGCGGTGCAGCGGCTGCAGCGCCTCCTGGCCTCGGGGCTTGTGTCAGAGAGCAGGTAAGCGGGACGGCGGGGCCGGGCAGGCCGTGGGGTGGGCGCGGCGATGGGCAGCTGTGGGAAGGAAGGCGAGGGCTAACTCGGCGCCAGCGAGGACCGGCCGCAGGCCCCATGAGCCGGCGTCCACGCCGCGTCTCTGGGAAGGGAGGCTGAGGCCCATCGGCGCTCTTTTCCCGGTCAGGGACGATATAAGTGGATCGGTGCCACGTCCTGGGAGGTAGAAGCCAAGCGTGACTGAATCGGAAACGTAACTCGTCCCTAGCCCCTGCTCGCCTGTGTCTTCCAAGGATGTCGTGGGGTTCTTAGCCGGACTCCATGTGGTCCAGTCACTGTCTCCAGCTCTCGGGAACGTCGTTTTTACTTGTGTGTAAAAGGAGAGCCATGGACCCTTCCCCAAACGCCCCTTCCACCAGTCTTAGGGATGCTGTGAAATTCGTGCCGTCAGTGGCCTGCAGAACTAGGGGTAGTCGCTTTTTATTATTTCGTGTTTAATAACTTGAGGAACCTAGAATTTGGGAAGATTTACTAACTTTTCCAAACAAATCTTAAGGAAGTTACCCCATCTAGAAACCAGTCGCGGTTCTCGAACAGGTGTTTTTGTATTTGTGAACACGGTTCATTATTCTCAGGGGATATTCCTGAGAAAGAATTTTTTTTAAAGAGGCTGTCTATGAGTTCGAGAATTCTGACTTGTAAATTAGCTGCGGGGAAATCCAGGAAATTTGCGTGGCCATTTGTCATTCTTTCTTCGACGCACCTGATCTAATACACCCGCCCTACCAGAGCTGTGAGCCCTTGAATTCAATGCTTAATGCGGGGTGGTTTGTTTTCTTTCCTACCTTTGGCAGTTTGTTGGATGAGGTAAGGAAATAATCAAAGAATGGTTTCTTCTGAAGAAGTAATTGAGCGTTGGCCTCTTCTCTTCAAACTGGCCTTTTTGACCAGCTTTCTGTTTATCCAGGATAAATGTGGGTTTCCAGAAGGGCTGGTCTTTTTGACCATGTATAATTTGCCCCAGACATATCTATGATAACTATATTTTCTGAACCAAATATTTAGAACCATGTATCCTAATTGGATACATGGTCTAATTGGATATCAACCCTTAGTAAAATTCAGGACCAGCCTGTAAAGTTGGGAAATGCCCTTGATTGTGACGCTAAGCCAGCTCTTCGCTCTGCCTAAAGTTCTCTTTTCTTAAAGCAGACTCCTTTACCCTTAAGCCTTTGTTATAATTTCTGCCATCTCAAAGACCACTGTCCAGTATATGCCTGTGTGTATAAGTAATAAACTATTTGCTTTAAAGAGCTCTTGGACCCACAGATTGATTAACCTTGTAGTTTTTCACTTGGAATAATTAAGAGGTCAGAACTGCCGCAGTTGAAGATCTGATCTAAACTAGGTCCAAATCTACATTTCTGTGTAAACTGAACTAAATATCAAATATTTTCGTGATACCAAGCTCACTTTCCTCTGCCCATAGTAGCCAAGGATGGTTTTTTAAAAAAAAAAAAACAAAAAAAAAAACAAAAGTTTTATTGCAAGGTAAACTGGCAAGGAGGACAGGAACAGAAAGTTTACCTCCTTCCCTCGTCAATTGATGGGGAAATTTATAGGCAGAGAGAGGCTATGTCTCATTTAGGTGGTGGGAAGGAGAACAATCTAGGGTTTTGGTTTTTTTTAAAGATTTTATTTATTTATTATGTATACAGTGTTCTGCCTCCATATATGCCTACTTGCCAGAAGAGGGCACCAGATCTCGTTGCAGATGGTTGTGATCCACCATGTGGTTGCTGGGACCTGAACTCAGCAACCAGTGAGTGAGCCAGTGCTCTTAACCGCTGAGCCATCTCTCCAGCTCCCCTACCCCTTAGTTTTTTGTTTGTTTGTTTTTTTTTAACTTTTTTCTGTTTTTGTTTTTCAAGACAGGGTTTCTCTGTAGCTTTGGGGCCTGTCCTGGAACTAGCTCTGTAGACCAGGCTGGGCTTGAATTCACAGAGATCCACCTGCCTCTGCCTCCCAGGTGCTGGGATTAAAGGCGTGCACCACCACCACCCGGCTCATTTTTCCCCTTCTATAAGGTAAAGAGTTAGACCAGAATTGTATAACTGTGTGACTTCCTGGTGTTAAATATCCTGGCTCAACAGAACACTTGCTCCGTGTATGCCTTTCTTTTGTTTGTTTTTTTGGGGGGGCACTGTTTTTGTTGTTCTTTTGAGACAGGCTTTTACTATGCTACCGAAAGATCTGCCAGTATCAGCCTCCCAGTACCTGAGCTGCAGATAGTCACATGCCACTTTGCCCAGCTTAATTTTTTGATCTTGACTATGTCATTAAACCTCAAGCATCTCCTCTTGGGTTTTTTCTTCAGTAAAGTAGGGTTTATTGTGAGGAGTGGAGAAAGTCCTCAGTGAGTGAATGCATGTGTCAACATACACAAGCCATGTCAAAACTCCCTCAGACCCATGGAGGCATGGCACAGCCTTCCGTGGGGCAGAGTGCAGGTGTTCATAGTGTATGCAGAAAGGTCGCTGTAGTGTCCCCCCCCCATGTCTACAGCCTGAAGACTATGCCCCTTCTGAGATGAACTTAATTCACTTATACACCATAAGCCCTGCCTCCTTGTTTGTCTGTGTGCGATAACTTTTTCTCCTTGTTCAACTTTATGCAATAACTCTGCCTCTCTGTTCAATCTATATTACAAACTATATATAATCAAAGCTTCCAGAGTGCTGGGGTTTCTCCAGACAAGAGCCCTGACTATCTGATCCCAGCTTTCTGTCTTTTCTTCACATTCTCACCACCCCAATCTTCTATCCCTGAAGCTCTGCTGAATGCAGCAAGTGGTGCCCAACCAGGGACATGGACAGTGGCTAAGGGAAACTCTTTGGCCAAAGGAGGGAACACTTCCAAGAGAAGTGTGTTTGTGCCGGTAAAAAGGAGGAAAGAGATGAAGAGAAAGAAAAATAAAATAAAGGAACAAAGGGAGAGGGCAGGCAATTCCAAGTGTCAAGTATAATATGGGACAAATAGACTCTAAAGATAAGCAATTATATCTCAGTATTTAGAGATTTTGAGAAATCCTGGAAGCAAGGTAAAAAATTGCAGTCCCATCAGTGTATATTTAGAAGACAGGTGTCCCTTGACAGATTCTTTTCACTAGCAGCCCCAAGTTGATACTGCAAGGCACATGCCTCCCCCCATGGAAATTTCTCTCCTGGATTACTTGACTATCAGAGAAACTGGTATGTTGATTAGTGACCATTTGGGGTATTGACTGCAACTACTGCTTTGGTAGAGAAACAATTACAGGCCAAACACACAGAGTGGTCCAATAGCCCTTGAAACACCCAATCTTTGTTACAAAAAAGAAATAGTGTAAACGGAGGTTGTTACAAGGTTTAAGAGCCATAAAGTCATGCAAGCAGGCAATAGGTCCCTACAGCCAGGACTGCCATCACCTACTGCTACACCATGTTTCCATTTAAACTTAAAAGAACAGCTTCTATGTGGTCAGAATAACACAGGCCTTGGCTACACTGGTCCAAGCCTAGATCAAGAGTTATACCGTCTTGTGTCACCACCAGAGTTCTTGCTATATTGGTCCTATTCAGTCACACTGAGATCTCCCTCAGCCATTGGCTGAAGGTAATGCATGAGTCTCAGGATCCCTGCTCTGCTTCTCTGCTGCTGTGTAGTCTGGCTTAATACAAGCTCACTATGGTCTATAGGTAAGAGTTTTTCATCCTGCCAGCCCACTTCCAGATGACCACACAGAGACTTATCATATAAATGCTCAGCCAAGTCGAGCAGTGGTGGCGCACACCTTTAATCCCAGCACTTGGGAGGCAGAGACAGGAGGATCTCTGAGTTCAAGTCCAGCCTGGTCTACAGAGGACAGGACGGACTCAAAAGCCACAGAGAAATCCTTTCCAAAAAAAAAAAAATAATTCTGCCAATAGCTCAAGCTTATTACTAGTTAAGTCTTATATTTTTTTAAAGGTTTATTTATTTATTATGCATACAGTAGTCTGGTATTCTGTCTGAATGTGTGCTTGCAGGTCAGAAGAGGGCGCCAGACCTCATTACGGATGGTTGTGAGCCACCATGTGGTTGCTGGGAACTGAACTCAGGGCCTTTGGAAGGGCAGACAGTGCTCCTAACCACTGAGCCATCTCTCCAGCCCCAAGTCTTATATTTTAAATTAACTTTTTTTTGGTTTTTCGAGACAGGGTTTCTCCATAGCTTTGGAGCCTGTCCTGAAACTAGCTCTGTGGATCAGGCTAGTCTCAAACTCACAGAGATCCGCCTGACTCTGGCTCCTGAATGCTGGGATTAAAAGCATGTGCCACCCCCAACTGGCCCATATTTCATATCTATGCTCTGCCACATAGAAAATACCTTTTCTTAATAGGGCAAGTTCATCTCTCCATGTCTCCTTGAGATTCTCAGATTCCGCCCTTCTTGCTAGAGTCCTCTTTGTTTGATTCTTCACCTAAACTTATCCTGTCTAGCTATAGGCCAGTCAGCTTCTTTATTAAACCAATCACAATGACATATATTCACAGAGTATAAAGGAATATTCCATAATAGTCATGCTCTGTTCCACCAAAATGCTACCTCTTTATGCAGTGACTTTGTTGCCTCTCAAGAATAACAGGCTAGGCAGATAGTGAAGCAGTACAACCAATCCTTTTCAGCCCATCAAATGTGAAGTGTTAACCCCAGAGGGTTATATCCCAGTGCTGTCTGGCAGATGGATGTTACTCATGTCTCTTCCTTTGGGAAACAGTGTGTACGTGTTTAATGGTGATGCCTATTCTCAGTTTATGCCTCTGTTCACATGGGAGGCTGCAGAACATACCATACTCCTCAGTGCATTGCTGTATTTGCCATTTGGGTCTATCTACAGCATCTTTAAATGGAAAATGTTCCTACCTACATTTCTGCATTAAAAGCATTTGTGCCCAACATAAAATGGCTCACAACACAAGTGTTCCTTACAATCCCCAGGGACAGCTGTTGTAGAAAGATCCCACAGATATCTCAAACAACAGTTAGAAACACTAAAAGGGGAGCTCTGCCCCTACCGATTGTCTAAACAAGGCCTTGTTCACGTTAAAATGTTTTAAGTAGATTACCTCACTGTAGAGTTGACACTGGCCACCAAAGGACAGAGAAGTAAAACCTAAGGTGCTATATGGAAAGACGTCATGACAGGAAAATGGTTGGGGTGAAGGTATGCTTGTGTTTTTCCTGATGGTGCAGAATAGCTACTTTGGGTACCTTTGAGGCCTGTAAAGATCCATGGATCCAGTACAGAGCCTGACTCCAGGTGTGAAGAAACTAGATCCCACAGAGTGGCTTTGTAGCACCTGAGGGCAAGAAGATAGCCCAGAATGGCAACACAGGGATGGAAGAGGCCAAAAGGCACCTTTAATGCCATCTGTGTCTGGTGTTGGGCACTCTGGTGAACTGCCACTGGACCAATAGTGAAGATTCATCCTGCACATCTGAGAAATAGGAAAGGGGAGATGTAGGAAACAGAGAAAACCCTGAATGGGTAAAGTCCTGTGTGAATGTGTGTGGTGACACGAACAGGCCATGTCAAAGACCCGAGAGCCTCAGGCCCATGGAGGAGTGGCAAAGCCTCCCTCTAGGGGTTGAGTGTGAGTATTACCAGTGTGTGCAGAAAATGTCCGCGTAGCTTCTCCCCTCTGGATGTTTACAATTTAAAGACTGTTCCTCTACAGAGACTACGCCTACTGAGATTAACTAAACCTGTCCCCTTGATCTAACTGTACACCAGAAGCCCCACCTCTTGATGGATCTGTATGTAATAACTCCCACCTCCCTAGAGGTTGAACAACTCTACTGATAAAATGCTGAGCTTCCAGTGTGCTGTGGTTTTTCCAGCAGTGAGCCTGGACCACCTGACCCCACCTTTCTGTCTTTTTCATTCCCTCACTGCCCCAATGTGGTCCATTCCTGGAGCTAGCCTGGACATGACAGATTATAATAGCATTTGTTTTGTAGCAGCAGTATTATCATTCTAGTAGAAAAGAAGAAATCCAAATGTCCAAATTGACAAATGGGTAAAAAGGTGTGGCATATCTACACAATGAGCTGTTAGCAATAGAAAGTAACCAATTACTGGTAAATGCAGTTAAGGGGGTGCCTCACCCGTCCCCAATGAGAAAAACTTTTTTAGTGTACAGCTGTAGACTCTTAACTATTGCTTGAAGCCCTGATCTAAAATATTTCATGTTTTATGTAGGGTTAGGCATTATCATAATTTTAAGACCATCTTGGGTCTTTTTATCCCTGTGTCAAAGGAGATTTCCCAGAGCTAAGCAGGTTTTACAGAAGCTAAGATTTGCAAGTTTCTAGTTTAAGTTTATCTTTAGCTAACATCTGTCTAATCAGATGTTGGTGATGGTCGCTTCTCAGGGGAGAAGAGGAGATGTGACCCTTTTGGGGCTGGGGCGGAGAAGCCAGCAGTAGTTTTAGCTCCTGTGTTTCAGGGGAGAGTTCTTTATGTTCTTTTCTTATTCCTCTGTTACCTAATATTTCCTGCTTGTCAGTAAATTCATTCTATTCCTATTCCTTTTAATTAAAAAAAACTTGTTGGTATTTTTCTCTTATCACAATTATGTGAATGAACCTGAAACACATTCTAAGTGAAAAACTGCTTCTAAGTGACCATCTATTATGATTCTGTTGACATTAAGCATCCATAAAAGTCTTGTCTATAGAAAATAAAATATCAGGTTTACCTGGGGCAAATGACGTAGGAGGCAATGGTAAATGATGTGTGAAGTACAAGCCTTTTTATGTGACAAAGATGTTCTGAAATTGTGATTTCACACACAGACTCTGGACATGGTAAAAATGTTGAATTGTACACTCTAAATGGCAAATTGTATGGCATGACAACTGCATATTGTTAAAACTTTAAATGTATGGGAGTTTGGTCTGCATTATGGCTGCTCCAACTGCACACCTGCTGCCCACAGAAGGCATTAGATCCCCGAGAACTGGAGTTACAGTTGGTTGTGAGTTGCCACTGCTTAGATGCTTGGAATTGAATCCAGGTCTTCTGGAAGAGCAGTCAGTGCTCTTAACTGCTGAGCCATTTTTCTCACTTCAGTGCTACTTTTAAGAGCACTTTAAAATCTAGTCAATAAAAATGTGAGGCGGATGAAGCAGAAAAAAGCTTAGGACTTTGTAGCCTTTGTCACCAAGACTGAAGACTATGGAGAGTAAGCGTGGGGTGCTTTGGGGCTCTAACTGTTGTGGTTTGCCTTTGTATGGTGGCATTTTTTCATTGTGTGCCACTGCCCTACCCCACCCTCTTAGGGGATGGCTACACCCATTCAGCACTGCTACCCAAAGAACTGCTGGGGAAGACTGCAGTTCTGAGGACCCTCCTGATGTACTCGGTCCCTCCCTTGCTGAACAAGCCTTAAGGCTAAAAGCTGTTAAACTGGAAAAAGAAGTCCAGGATTTAACAGTGAGTAATAGATTTTATATTATTTGTTATTTATTATCTCTTTCTGGTTTCAATGTTCAAACAAAATTTTTTGTTTTTCATTTTTTTAAATGAACTTTCCTTTAAAATGGTTCTTTACCCCTCTTCTACTACTCTCTTGCTGGGCCTATTTAAAAAAAAAAAAGTCTGGTTTTAAAAGCCACTTGCTAAGGGCAGGGCCTTATTTTGCTTCCCTCTTGTCTCCCAGCACTTAGATAACTGATGGTTTGGCAGTTAAAGGTGGTATGGTGCCTGTCAGGTGATAGAGAATAAATATTTGCTAGGTGTGTGAGGTCTTTGTACTCTGGTAATCAGAGAACATCTGACCTACTGGACGTAGTTGTGATTGAGCATTGTGAGAAGAGATAGCTAGAGCTGAATAATTACAAGGCGGAGTAACCCTCAGGACTGCAGGGTGCTGGGAAGCAGTCTTATGAGAGCAATTAAAGAACCCAGGAACTAACGAGAAAAGAGGAACAAACAGGATGAGTTAACTGCCTTGAAATAGGTGATAGGTTTTGGTTGTTGGCTTTTTGTTTTGTTTTTTTTTTTATTTATTTATTATGTATATAGTGTTCTGGGCACCAGATCTCATTACAGATGGGTGTGAGTCATCATGTGGTTGCTGGGAATTGAACTCAGGACCTCTGGAACAGCAGTCAGTTCTCTTAACCTCTGAGCCATCTCTCCAGCCCTGGTTGTTGGTTTTTGTTTGTTTCTTTTGTTTTGTTATTTTTTAAAGATTTATGTTATGTATATGTTTTGTTCTGTCTGCATGTTTGCTTACACGCCAGAAGGCATCAGATCTCACATTACAGATGGTTGTGAGCCACCATGTGGTTGCTGGAATTTAAACTCAGGACCTCTAGAAGAGCAGTCAATGCTCTTAACATCTGAGTCATCTTTCCAGTCACAGTGATAAGTTTTTAAAACTTATTCTTTGTCATATGAGAGTTCAGGTCCATGAAAGAAAGGTTGGCAGTGTTGCCTAATTGTGAAACTGTTTGCTCTGGATAATGAATATGAAAACTGATGTGTTCAAACTACTGAAGAATAAATAGATTACTGCTTTGGAAATTTGGAGAGCAGCCTGTCTCAGACTAGTTTGTTTTTAAACAGCTACTATTAGAGACTGAACCCAGGGCCTTGTGCATGCTGAGAAAATACTCTATCACTGAGCTGTATCCCTGCCTCTATTACAAGGGCAAGATTTATAAAGTAAAAGCATTCTTTCCCACAGACTTCTCATCCTTTGATTTTGCTTTTGTTGTTTAGCTGAGATACCAGAGAGCTGTCGCTGATTGTGAAAACATAAGGAGACGAACCCAGAGATGTGTGGAAGACGCCAAGATATTTGGTGAGAGATGATTCATAATACAGTAAATTTAGTTGAAGGGCATGTACCTTTGTAAGCACTTTTGTAAACTAATTGTAGTAGGAATGCATCTGAGACCCCTAACTGATACATCCCATACTTCCCACTCTCCCCACAGGCTTTCTCTGCTGCATGTAGAAATGGTGTCATGTTAACCATTGTATAATAATGCTGGCCTTTATTTTTCTAAGGATGTACAGTTGCTACTTTTTCAACATTCTAGTGTGTATACAAATAATATTTTTTAGTCATTGATGAAGCAGTGAATCATTGCGACATTCAAGAGGAAAATCCAAAGAGCCGTGCGTAACCAGGAATGCTGAAGTTTGTGAAATGCAAGTGGCATTGGTCTGTATGCACAGGGAAAGTCTATATTGCTGTGGACAAGAATTCTTTATTGCTGTCAATGCTCTGCAAGTCGGTTATTTACAGAACAGCCTGAAAGAAGCTAAAACTTGAAAGTGTGTGTGTGTGTTCAAGCACTTACGCACATGTTGCATGTGTATCCAAGTCTATAACGAAGCTCCACAGATCATAGCCAGCTGCCAGGTAGTAGTTTTGAATTTCATGATATTTTAAAAATTCATATGAACTTATTTTCTCCTTACTTACAAAACATAAAATTTTTGACTTTTGCCTCTTGTCCCACAAACTTTAAAATGCTTGCTGTGTGACCTTTTACAGAAGAAAGTTGTTGGCTGCTGAGCTGTGAAAATGTCTTGTTCCAAGTAGAACAGTTTTAGCAGTGGGGGATCTTCTTATGTTTGACCTGCTTGATGAGTAAGATGGATGGACACTGGAAGTCAAGCGTTGAGTTAGAACTAGTTTACTATGAGTTTATTCAAGAAGATATCTAGGAATGAATTCATGTTAACTAACTGCCAAAGAGTTAGGTAGTTGACCAGTTTATTGACTTAAAACAATGTGTCTAGCCAAGGACACTACAAGTTTCCTCCTAGCCGCCAGAAATATTTAGGAAACTGAAGGGGTTGAGATGAGCATGGAGGGAAAAGGAAAGCATAATTTGGTTTTGATTTTGGTTTATGTCTTTTGAGTCAAGGTCTCTCTATGTAGCCCTCACTAACCCGGAACTCTGTATAGATCAGGCTGGCCTCAAACTCACAGAAACTCCAGCCTCTGTCTCCCAAGTGCTAGAATTAAAGGCATAAGCTACCACACTTGGTGGAAAGTATGTTTTTTAACTGATATGTCATGACAACTATCTGACCTCCTTGCAAACGTAGTTTTAACTCAGTAGTTAAATTGGGACTTGGGAGATGGTTCAGTGGATAAAGTAATTATTTTGCAAACATGAAGTCCTGAGTTGGGATACCCAGAATTCATGTGGAAAAAAAGTCAGGTGTATGACTAACTCCAGGGCTGGGGTGAGGAGGAGACAAGCAACTAACTGGACTCTCCTCAGTTTGGCTGAAATGTCTAGTTCTGTGTCCAATAAGAGTCTTCATCTAAAAAAAACTAGAGCAAACTATCCATCGTTGACTATGACTCCTTCCTGGGTACACGTAGAGACAAACATATGCATACATCATACACAAAATAATCATAATACACATAATAATCATAATGAGAATGCAGTCAGAAACTGCTCTTCAGTGTACCAACAAGAACTTGGACTTCTGTTTAGCCAAATTTCCTCTACTTCACTCATTTAGAAGCAAAGTCTCCCCTGGCAGTATGCAGATCAGCACAGAAGCTTGTGTTTTAAAACTTTTACTGGACAGCTGAGAATGTAGCTCGGTGTCAGAACCATGGGCTTGGGCTTAATCCCCAACACAAAACCCAGCGTCTGCTCTCAGTCAGGGCTTGTTTCCTGGAAACACCTCTCCTGCCTCCTCTCCTACCCTGATCTAGATGATGTCGAGTTTCCTTGCTTGACACTGGCACTTTTTTCTTTTCCTTGTGAACCCATCTGCATGCCTGTAAGTCAGTAGGCATGTTGGACTGATGTGCCACTGTTTTCCTCAAGAAACTCTACTAGTAGAGTCTGGTGCCTTGGGAAATTAAAAGTAGAATTCCTTCCTCTCCTTTGATCTGCCGCATCTGGTCAGTTTTCTCAGGTCTACCTGCCGGTGTTTTTTATTGCTCACCTGTGACTAGTCTAGGTGGCTGCCCATCTTGGCATAGCTGTAAACATGTCAATAGATAAGTCTACTCTTTACCAGCCCCTGGGCTGGGCATTATGCCATAGATGTCCAGTGGTGATCATTCCTTAACCCAATCAGAGTGGGAACACTGGGAACTCTCAACAACTGGCTTTACTTTCCCCTTGGAACAGTTCACTTGCTCTAAAAGGTTTCTGTGGACCTTCCCCAGCATCTCCCTAACAGGCCTTAGAAAGGACACTCACCTCATCTGTAAGTATGCCTTACCTTCCTATCTAGGCAGCCACGAACAAGTGGCTCTCGCCATCCTTAGCATAGTGTTGGCTTTTCTTATTTTGTGTTCTCCACCCCCACCCTCCCAGTGAAATATTGCTAGCTTACTCTTGAGAGTGGCCTTTGCACAACTAAGATAAGCCTGTTTTTGGTCTATTTTATATAGGTGTATGTAGCCCGAATTGTATCTCTTCCCGCTTTCTCAGTAGACAGACAGACACAATTTGTAAAAACTGACTCTGACTTGTCCGTTGAGGTTGAATGGTTGAGCTGATCCCCGAGTCCTACATAGCAACCTTCCCACTTTCAGAAATACTAAGTATAAAGTGTACTAGCTACCTCTCTGCCTACTCCAGGTTCTACCCCTAAGGACAGCGTTGTTCTTAGACTTGGATCTGTTTTCTCTGCAGGAATCCAGAGCTTCTGTAAGGACTTGGTGGAGGTGGCAGACATTTTGGAGAAGACTGCCGAGTGCTTTTCAGAAGGAACCAAACCTGAGGACCACAAGCTTACTCTGGAAAAAGTCTTTCAAGGACTGTCCCTTTTAGAAGCAAAGCTGAAGAGCGTGTTTGCCAAACATGGCCTAGAGAAAATGACACCGATTGGTGACAAATATGACCCTCATGAGCATGAACTCATCTGTCACATGCCAGCAGGTGTTGGGGTACAGCCTGGCACTGTGGCATTAGTACGGCAAGATGGCTACAAACTTCATGGCCGCACCATTAGACTTGCCCAAGTAGAAGTAGCAGTGGAGTCTCAGAGAAGGCTATGAACAAGCCCCCAGGAACTAAAACTCTTGCAGGTTCTTGCACCTGTGTCTCCTTTATTTATTAAGCTGGTTTGTATTATACATGAGGTCCTTCGTGTGCTCCACTTTGGATTTAGTCATATTGGCTTTCTCTCTACAGTATCTTATTGGTTTATGTGTCCTGTTTGGTCTCATCAGAAGTCCTGCCGCTGGGCATTTGAACAATGTGACGAGTGTCCTATGGCCTTTTTCAAAATGTTTACAAAAATCATTTAGTTTGGTACTGAATCCAAAATCCCTTAATTGTGTTTTCAACTAACTTTTGGAATTAGTGCAGATTGTGTGTCTTATATTTTATGGGAAAGGGGGATGGTAGGGGTTGGTGTGACATTTAGGTACTTAGATTGACAAAGCTTTACCCTTGTATAAATTTAGATCATTTGGGTTGACACATAGAGAGATTTTTCAAGGCTTTTTTATTTAGTCATCTTTTTTACTTGTATTCCCTGCTAGGGGTCACACATTGTTCTGTAGCCACCCCTTTCTTGTCCCATTTGGAAGGGCTAAACGGTCGGTCGGGCCGGTCTTCCTTTTTTCTTGTTTATAAAGTATGCTCTTTACTAAACCAATCTCAAGTCTATGAACAGGTAAGCTCTGGCTGCCTTGACAACACAGCCCACTCCCGGGGAGACCAAAAGCCTCCGTAAATCTTAAGTTGGAGAGTCCAGCATGGAGGGCCAAGCATAGTAGCTGACTGTTCAAAATTAAAAACAAAGTATTAGGGTGATGATTTTTTTGCAATACGTAATTTACGCAAAAGTAATGCTGCTGTCTCATCTCACTTGCATGCACTCGGATGACCTGGGCATCCTCCTTTCTGGATTAGGGTGTGGTGCTTCTCTGGAGAAGACAAGGGACTTCCTGTAGCTACAACAAAAATGCAAAGTCTTCAGCCACATTACAAAACTTTGGGGATGCTTAACCCGAATCAGCTGCTGTCACCTTCACCATTCCAGTTTTTAAATCCTGAATCAAAAGCACCCCCCAAAAAATATATATTTATAATTGAGAAAAAGAACAAAGTTGTCTCAGGGTTTTTTTTCCATGCACATTTTGTCAAGAAAAGGTGTGAACACAGCTCCATCATTGTCCACCTAGAATCATTTGCAGTGCATGAAGGAAGGACCGTATTCCTTGTGTTCCTCCTTGCTGAACCATTTCTGCTGGAAGATAGACAGTAGGCCATGGTGGAACTGCCCATCCACATGGAGTACTTGCACTGGGGAGAATGGTGTTGATATTCATGGTACTAGGAGCCAGAGGAGTGATGTGTATCCTGGTGTAGTCGATGTGTGGGTCCATGGTGGTACATGCAGGCAGCACTGCGTTGGCATAGACGTCTTTGTTGATAATTGACAGAATTGAAGATAAGTTCATAGACACCATAATAATCCACACCCAGAAAGGAAGGCTAGAAGAGCACCTGGGGGCAGCAGAATTGGTCCTTGCTCATAGTGATGACCTGGCTGTCAGGCATAACTCTTCTCCAGAAAAAAGGATGCAGCAGCAGGCATGCCTTACTGGAAGTCCAGGGCAAAATGGCACAATTTCTTGATATTAGATCAGTTTCCTGCTTGGCTATGATGAGGTTGTAGCCATGTTTATTCTGGAACTTCATGGGTAGTCTGTAAGGCTCTATCCAACTGAGTCCAGACACAAAAATGGTGTAGGGGTAGGTCCTGTAGATGGGCACTGCTGGGGGTGTGGGGATGCATGTGTGTAGAGTCTATCATGAAGAGTAGTTCCTGTAGATGAGCACTGTGTGTGTGTGTGTCTTCGTCTCTGGAGTCCATCATGAGGCAGGTGATACCATCAGAATTGTACAGACAGCACAGCCTTGGCTGTGTGAATGAGTGGAGTGTTGATCTTGAGCATGATCTGGGTCGTCTTTTCATGGCTGGTCTGGGGTTGAGGGAACCTTGGTAAGCAGCAAGTGCTCCTCCAGGGACACTGTATAAGGTTCATTGTATAAGGTGTAGTATCATTTCTGTTATCCAAGTTGGTGACAGTACCACTCTCCATGAATACCTCAGCATCAGGATGCTTTTGGTCTGGGCCTTGTTGCCCAATAGGAGTCCTTCTGACCCATGTCCACCATCACACCCCCAGTTTGGATAAAACACCATAGAAGCAAGAGAGCCTTGGATGCATCCTCGCCTATGCAGCCAGCTTTGTACATGCTGGGGCTGGTGTAGCAGTATCTGCTTCCATGGCAAATGGTAGCAGGTCGAGACTCGGCAGCAGAGAGATCTGTGTGTGTCAGGTGAGTGTGGGTTCTACAGATCCTCTTCCCTTATAAGCAGAGTTATTTTCAGCCCCTTGGGTATTAAGTAATTTTAAACAGGCAATGCCAGTGGCAAAAGACCCAAACACAATTGTATAGGTAATTACCTACAATGGCTGGTTCCACCAACCCTTACTCCTGCCCTTTGTCAAATTTGCCCTGGGATCTTATATTAGATTGTATGGGGAGGTAATGGACATAATGCTGGACTCCCATGGATTCCTCATCTAATAATGCTGAGGTATGCCTTTTTTCCTTTGTGGTTGAGACTGACAAATTACTACTTCTCACATCAACAAACTTAATTTGTGTTTTTAGCACTGGGGATTGAATGCAAGGTCTCCAGAATGCTAGGTAAGCACTCTGCAACTGAGCTCTGCTCCCAGCCCTGACAAGCTTTGTTTCCATCTTAAGCCATATTTATTTGAACATCTATCTCCTCTTATGTATTAACCTTGTAAATTTTATGAACCTGTATATTTTTTACATCTTAACTGATGCTGTATAAAAGATTTTACTTTTACTAAGTTAGACAAAGAAGCACTAAGGTTCTCTTAACATAACCATGCCAGGCAGGCGGGATAGCCTTGGTTAACAACTGCCTGGGAAAAGCAGTGCTGGCCTGTCTTGGGATAACCTTGACAATATTTTATATTGTGAATTTCCCCGTTTGTCCAAACAAACAAACCTTGTCATTTCTGGCTCTGTGAAATGTGGTTAATGACTCGAAGTGTACCTTGGAGCCAGGAAACTATAGGCTGCCAGGGATTTCTGTTCAGGGCTGGCTCCCTTTCGTGCATTAGCCAGAAGCAGTCGTCTACTGGCCTACAAGTTTTTCTTTTACTCATCTAGTGGTGGAGTGAATTCTCATGGGAAGGCCTTTCAATTCTGTAACGTAACGTTACGCTTCCTGCTGCTTCCAAAGCTCAAAAATCTAGTTGGTTTTAGGACAGACTCGAGGCAGCCCTTCTAGTTGGTTTTAGGACAGACTTGAGGCAGCCCTTCTAGATTCTTTGGACTGCCAATTAAACTGGCAGAAACTGGATGAATGAGAGGAAAAGCAAATTCCGTTGTCTATATGAACACAAGAGTTGTACAAAATCTGAGAGTCTGCCTCAGAAAACTGGTGCTTTGATCACATCCTGACCTACAGAAGAGGCCTTCTCGAAGACAAAACTATGATGAGTGTAGGTGGCCTCACAGACGCCTGGAGAAGCCCTTTGATACATAAAACTGCCAGTGTGGATGTCTTTCAAGTACTGCATTAAAAAAGGAAAGTCAGTCTCACAGCTACTCCCGTGACTGCAGTTTCCCAAAATAATAACCCGCACAATATATAGCAAAGACTATTTTGGGGCGGTATATTCTAATCTCAGACTTCCAATAATATTTTCAGGTGGTAAGTTAACCCTCAAGAGTATGAAGCCATCCTCCTTTGACCTCCGTCAGATCTAAACACCTGGACAAAGATTAGACTTGGAGATGGTATAAAGTGTACTGGGAGCAGTAAATATTACTTTTTAAAATTGTTTCTTTTTTATCTTTTACACAGTGGTATTTTGCCTGCATGTGTATCTGTGTGAAGGTGTTGGAACTCCTGGAGCTCAAGTTTAAGACAGTTGTGAGCTGCCATGTGGGTGCTGGGAATTGAACTCAGGTCCTCTGGAAGAGCAGCCAGTGCTCTTAACCGCTAAGCCATCTCTCCAGCCCCCAACTTTTTAAAAAATATATGACTATATTTTATGTGTGTGTTATGTCTCCATGTATCTCTGTACCATGTGCTTGTGGAGGCCAGAAGAGGGTGTTAGATCCCCTGGAACTGGAGTTAGAAATGGTTTGTACACCACTGTGTAGGTATACTTAAAAAGTATTATTTATTGTAGACTGAGACATGACTCAGTGATTAAGGGCATTCCGACTGCTCTTTCAGAGAACCCAGGTTCTATTTCCAGGACTCTGCAGTCAAATATTCTCTTGGCAAGGCATTATTTTACCATTTTACTAAGTGCCTGTTTAAGGAGCAGTGAAATTCCACAATACAAATTTGCCCCCTTTGCCTTTGTTCCTACAAAATTGACAGATGGAAACAGTGAGAAAATGGGCCATGTGTATTTTGGAGTTTCTTGCTGTTCTTGCCAGTGAACTAGAACAGACTGTTGTTTTAGGAATTCTGTTCTCTAGAGTGTTCTGATCTCTCCACACTTTCGCAAGTAGATCAATGTTAGGTTCTTTTATTGTTCTGTAGTTTTGCAGACTTAAATCATGAATTCACAATGAGATGAAGCTATAATAACAGAAAGTGCAAAGAAGGGACATGGAAGCCAGAACATTGTAGTAGAACTTAGACTTGGTAGCATAGACTTTGAGGGCAGTTCTGGTACCTGTGACTTCTGCCACCAGTCATTCCGTGTTTATAAAATGGTTATAATTCCTGACACTGAGGATTACATGAAACTCCAGTAAATTCTCCTGTTTTGTTGCTTAAATTATCACAGTTTTTCTTGCATTTTTATGATTGCCTAGGAGAAAGAGAAGACTGGCTAAGTGATTGTATTAAAAATAAATTGTAAACTAACCTGCTGTGACCTGTGTAGCTTGGGTCCTGGAACCCTGGCTAGGGTTGATGAGGGAATAAAGAACAGACAGACATACAGTCACACACATAGTGAAGCCAGGATCAGGTGGGGTTCTCTAATGCTGCCTCTATTACTGGGTGTTTGTTAGGCACAGCACAGGGGAAACGTTAGCTAGTCTCGAAGGAAGCCTCTGGAGACCAACAATCCCAGCTGTAAACATCCGGGAGGAGGAAGCCATAGTTGATAGTCTTTGCACATACTGATTAGTCTTCCATAGACTCCAGAGAAAACTTTGCCAATTTTCCATGGGGCAAGTAAGACCTTGTAGTCCTCAGCAGGCCGTACCCATATCAAAATACATACTTAGAACTTCGCTCCCTCAGGCTTCCCCACCGTTACACCGACTGTCTCAGGGTTCCTGTTGGTGTGATGAAATGCCACAACCAAAAGTAAAATGAGGAGGAAATGGCTTGTTTTGCTTACACTTGTATATCCCCGTTCATCATCAAAGGAAGTCAGGGCAGGAACCTGGGGGTGGGAACTGTTGCTGAAGCCATGGAGGAGTGCTGTTTACTGGCTTACTCAGTCTGCTTTCTTGTAGACCCCAGGGTAACCACCCAGAATTGACTGAGCCCTTTCCCATCAATCACTAATTTAGAAAAATGCCATCCAGGCCTGCCTAAAGCTGAATTTTGTGGAGGCTTTGAGGCCCCCTCCCCTCAGACGACACTAGCTCTTGGTCAAGTTGACATAAATCTAGCCAGAACACTAACCATAATACATCTTTCCCTTCCTATTCTGTTGTTTGGTTGACCTTGTTGCAGAAATACGCACTTTTAGACTGAAAGAATGATGAAATTGAGTCCAGACCTTTAGTTATTTTCATCTTGATGGCTTTACCATAAAAGACCTTGGTGTGCTGGGTGTGGTGGCCCATTTCCTTTATCATAACACTTGGAAGCAGAGACAAGAGGATCTCTGTCAATCTGAGCTCAGCCCAGTATACATAATGATACTCTATCTTAAAACAAAATAATGGGATCTGGAGACATGGCTCAGTAGTTAAGAGCACTGACTGCTCTTGCAGAGGGCCCAGTTTCAATTCTCAGTACTCACACGGTGTCTCATAACCAGCTGTCAGTCCTAAGGGATCTGATGCCCTCTAAGGACACCAGGCACACACAGACATACATGGATGCAGAATGCCCATACATCAAAGATAAGTGAGTGAAATTTTAAATTTAAATTTTAAAGCACCTTGGCTTGCAGTGGACATGTAAGGAAACATAGATCAACTTGCAAAAGACTTGATGTTCTGGTGCTTGGGCTAACAAATCTTTGCCTTTCCTTTGGTGAGTTTCCTTTTGTTTGATTGCTCACACCCACGACAACAGGCTTGATAAATGAGAAAATGTTAAAGGAAAATCAAATAGGGAAAGATAGGATGAAGTATACTATTAATACAAGAAATGCCTTTACAGCAGCTGAATTAAAATAACTGCAGTTCAGGTGTGGGTGATTTGGTTTGGTTTTCCTAGTGTTAGGGACAGCATATAAGGCTTGCTGTGCTCGGCCATGGAGTGCTCTACCATCAAGTCATAAGCTCGGCCCTAGTCCTGGTGTGCATACAGGCTTTCCATGCCCTGCCTTGAGTTAATCTTGTATGTTTCTTCCTAATTTGTCTGTTTTTCTGAGATCTAAGCCCCATTTCTTCCTGTTTGGTTGCCTTTTCTTCTGTTTGCTTCTACGTCTGCATTGACTACTGAGATTCTGCTCTACTTGTTGTGTAGCAGTTTCCTCAAAGAATTGAAATATTCCGTGGCGGTTTGAATGAAAATGGACCCCAAAGACTCATAGAAACGATTTAGGACAGGTGGTCTTGTTGGAGTAGATGTCACCTCGCTGAAGAAAGTGTGTCACTAGGGGTGCACTTTGGGGTTTCAGAAGCCCAAGCCAGTGTCTTTCTTCCTGCTGCCTATCAATTCAGATGTAGAACTCTCAGCTAACTCTCCGGCACCATGTCTGCCTATGAGCTGTCATGCTTCCTGCCATGACGATAATTTACTAAACCTCTGAAACTATAAGCAAGCCCCCAATTAAATGTTTTCCTTTATAAGTCTCGCTGTGGCTGTGGTGTCTCTTCACAGCAATAAAACATTGGCTTAAGACACATTCCATCCTGATTATTAAGAGGGAAGTAAATAACTCAAGATAGCTACAGGAAGTCCCCCAAACTACCAGATTCACTAGGTCTCTCCCTCTCCAAGAGTATAAACAGTAAAGACTTTTGAGAGTTACTCTCAGACAAGCCAAGTTACAAAGAGGATTCTCAGATAAGTCTCACCTCCTGGAAGAAGCAGAGACCAGGAGAACTGCCTTGAACAAAGACCAGGCAAGCCACCATGAAAGGACACTCTCCAACTTGGGCTGCCTGCAGGCTGTGTGGAGTTCCAGGTTCCTGGCTTTGATGAACTATCATCCATACTGTGGTGGACTTTGGTGATGGAGCTCTCTTTGAATCACTTCTATAAGTAACCCCTCATGTTCCTGTAAGTAACCCCAATAAAACTTCTGGTTCACTAAGTCATATTTTGATGATACTCATATTTTGATCCATTGTGGGCTTCCTATCTGGGGTAACAGGTTGTGTGTGGTGTGTGTGTTGCGTCTCCCCTGGAAAGTTTGTCACACAACACTCCTGGCAGTTCTTTGTGATGGGGGAAGGGGCTCAATTGGCAGGAGTGCTTTCTCTGCAAGCATGAGGACCTGAGTTCAAGTCCCCAGCACCCATGTGAAAAGCCAGGCAGGAATGTATGTACCTAGAACCCCAGCACAGGATGATAAGAGACAGGCATGTCCCAGGTTGATGGTTGATTGCCTGACCCAAATGAGCTTTGAGTTTGGCAAAAGGCCCTATGTAGAGGAAGACACCTATTATTCTCTGGTTTCCACATACATGCATGTGTTGCACGTGCCTACACACACCATGAACCATACATTCACAAAACTTCATTTGTCCTTGATCCAACTTCATCATCTGTATGTTCTATCAACTTCTAACTGCCTGCCTCAGCCTCTCAGTTGACTTCCATGAACCAGTTTCCTCGCCAAATGGCCCTCTTTGGAGTTAAGCTTTCCTGGGATTTGGCCTTGCATCTTCATCCTTCCAGTTCTATCTGCATACTGTAGTTTTACTTTTGACTCCATATGTTTCCTGTATTCCCAGAGCATCAATAAGTATATTCTTGTTCCCATCCTACCCAGCCTTGGCCCATGTTCTCAAGTTCATTGCCATGGTGTTAAAATGATCCCGGTGGGGCTGGGGATGGTTCAGAAGTTAAGAGCTCTTGCAGCCTTTCCAGAGGACCAAGGTTCTGTTGCCATCACCCATACCAGGTGGCTCACGACTGCCTGTAACTCCAATTTAGGAGATCCAATGACTTCCCCTGGCTTCCAGGGGCAGTGCACACACATGATGCACATACACTCAGGTGCACACATACACGTTAACAAATCTTTAAAATGACCCCAGTGGGTTTTTTTTAGATACATGGAGAGTTAGTCCCTGAATTCATTTTTTAGTTTCATTGCTCTGAAATTGTTTGACCCGTATGATATAGTGAAAGTCACACTTTGGGTTTCTGGACCAACCCTTAAAAATAGCTGGGCCAATACCATCTTGTCCACCAGTGGGCCATCATGCAAGTGGGACTACCCTGTACATTTGTGGACAAATCAAAAGGGTATTACTTTGGTTTTGGAGTGGTTCATTATATAGCAGCAGATAAATGATATGGTTACCTCACCTCATTCCTGGCCTCAGCTAATTATTTTGCACCTCTGTACCCCTAATTGTAATGGTTTTGTTTGTGTGCTTGCTTGTTTTTCCTCTTACCAGCAATTTTGAACCTGATCATCTCATGCTGGTAGAATTATAAGAGCTAGTGGGGAGGCCAGGCAGTGATGGCTCACACTAAACCCAGAACTCGGGAGGCAGAGGAGGCAGATCTCAGTGAGTCTGAGGCTAGCCTGTAGTAAGAGGGGCCTGGCTGGAAGGCCTGCCTTGTTGGGGTTTCTTTCCTGCCCAGTCCCCCAGCCATTTAGTCCCAGAGAAAATCATGCAGAGAGTCTACATTAGGTTATAAACTGATTGGCCCATTAGTTCAGGTTTCGTACTAGCTCTTACAGCTTATTTAGCCCATTATTCTTATCTATGTTAGCCACATGGCTCAGTACCTTTCTCAGCAGGGCAGGTCACATCCTGCTTCTTCCGTGGTCCAGGCAGGAATGCCAAGAGAGCTTCCTGCTTCCCAGAATTCTCCTATTCTCCTTGCTCTGCCTCTACTTCCTGTCTCGTTGTCCCACCTTACATCCTGGCTAATGGCCAATCAGCATTTATTTAAATCATGATTGACAGAATACAGACAATTCTCCCACACCACTAGCCTGGTCTACAAAGTTGAGTTCCAGGACACCTAGGACTGTTACACTGAGAAACTCTGTCTAGAAAAACCAATAATAATAATAATAATAATAATAATAATAATAATAATAATAATAATAGAACTAGTGGGGAAAGCACAGTTCTAGATTCAACAATCACAAAAATTCCCAGTGTTACAAAGTGGAGAGCCAAGATGAATTTTAAATATGATTTAAAAAAAAAACAACAACAACACTGGGGGCTGGAGAGATGGCTCAGCGGTTAAGAGCACTGACTGCTCTTCCGGAGGACCCAAGTTCAATTCCCAGCACCCACATGGCAGCTCACAACTGTCTGTAACTCCTGTTCCAGGGGATCTGACAACTTCACACCAATGCACATAAAATAAAGTTAAATAAATCATAATAAATTATTTTAAAAAACAACACTGTAAGAGGTCAGTTCTTAAGAATATCTGACACAAAATGATAAGTAAATTCTTGTTAAAATAAAGAAGAGAAATTGAAGATATGGTTCGGTGGTTAAGAACATTTGTTGTTCTTGCACATCAGGGACCCAGGTTCAGTTCCTGGTATCCACGTGGTGGTTCGCACCCATGTGTGAACCAGGCTCCAGGGGATCCAATGCCCACTTCTGACCTTGGAGAACAGCAGACTGCACACAACGCACATATAGACGTGCAGGCAAACTCATCAGTTTTTAGATAAGAAGTATGGTGCCTCAGACCTGTAATCTTAGCAACAAAGAGCCTGGTAACCAGCCTGGGATACCAAGAGAGACCTTGTCTCC
This sequence comes from Ondatra zibethicus, assembly GCA_004026605.1. Taxonomy (NCBI): domain Eukaryota; kingdom Metazoa; phylum Chordata; class Mammalia; order Rodentia; family Cricetidae; genus Ondatra; species Ondatra zibethicus. Next base: position 359,575 of record PVIU01000049.1, on the reverse strand, counting down.
AAAAATACGGGCAAGCATGTACATAATCCTGGCATTTGAGATGAGGGTCAAGAACTCAAAATCATCCTCCGCTATCCTTCAAGCCAGCCAAAACTACATGAGACCTAGTATCTAAATAAGTAAACAAATACCTAAATAAAAATAAAGGAAGGGAGAGACCGTAGAAGGCAGGGGGAAGATGTAGAAACTGGAAGCAAAAACGAAGGCTCCAACGCAGAAGTGCTTGTTTCGGCACTTGCACGAAGAAGCATATCTAATCATGCAGGTCGCCAGCTTGGTCAGCAATTCACAGCTCTTGAGGGACTAACAAGCCCCTCAAAGGGTTTTCCTCTCCATTATCCCACGTGATCATCACAACCAAGAAAGGCAGAGCCTAGATTATTCTGCCCCCTGGAAACAGCCACCAAGAAGGCACATCATGAAGCTAGTAACTGTGGTTGACTTTCCTTCTGTGCATCTCCCAGCAACTGGGCCCTGGTCCTGATGTTGAACCCCGAAGACGAGCACACCTGCGCCTGAGCAGAATGAGCCAGCCAATGAAGAACCCGCATCCAAGGAGGAGGGACAGGGACGCTGCCAATGGCTGAGCCCTCCCTGAGACAGATGTAGCTAATGGAGACCTCGTACTGCAGAGGGACGGTTGCTCGACCAATGAAAGGCTGGGACCAGCCAGGCTGCAAGGCCAGACGGCCAGTGGGGCGCCAGGGCGGGGCGCGCAGTCGAGCGCCAACCGCAAGCGGGGATCCGCAGCGTGCAGCCCGGTCACCACCCGCCATGGCCCGTGCTGTCCCGCTGCTCGCCGTGCTGGCCACGCTTCTCACCGCCGCTGCTGCAGGCGGAGACGCCCCGCCCGGAAAAATCGGTGCGGGAAGGATGTGGTGGAGTGCTCACTAAGGAGGACGGGCGGGAAGAGGGTTTGCCGCTGACCTGGGGCAGGGGAGGGCTGCTCCCGAGAGGAGCTGGTGCAAGATTGACTAGGGGCTGGTGGGCGCGGAAGAAGCGTGCACAGGGGAGGTGCTGATGGGGAGGGTGGCGTGGGCACGAGGAGGGGGCCGCCTGGGAAGGAGAAGGCCTTGGCAGGAATAGCCACTGACAGCTGTCGCAAGACGCACAATCACAGAATATTTACTTCTTGAGAAGCTCTCGGGTGACAGGAGCTGGGCGGTGGCCTTTGCAGGGGTCGGCTGAGCGCCCTGTGTGTTACAGCAGGCTATGGCTGTGGTTCTTTCAGGACGCCAGGCCCTTGCTTAGGATGAGAAAGTTCTGTGTCTGGAGGGCGTTTGGCAGGTTCTGCGGGCTCTAAGAAGGCTTCCTAGGCTTCCTAGAAGTAACATCTAACGAGAACTTCTGGTCTATAGAAGGTAGTTCCTTCCACAGGACAGAACAATAAATAGATTGCTGGGGGTGGATTTGCTGAGTCGGATGAGTGTGGAACTTTTTCCCCCTCAGGCTTGCTTAGACAAGCGTTCTACTGCACAGCCCCACAGCCCAGTATGGAGAACTCTCAATGGCAGTCATTTTTATTATCATTATTATTATTATTTGTGTGGTTTCCCCAACATTTTATTCCGAAGTTCTTCAGACAGACAGCAAAGTTTAAAGAATTTTACAATCTTATCCATGTACCCACCACATTCTGCTCTTTGCTGCTAGCACTGCTCATATTTTGCTGCATTTCCAAATAAATTGCAGGCACCAGGACACCTCACTTAATACACCATGTGTAGTCATTGTCACTGGTTCCATGTTTGTTCACAACTTTTTTTTTCTTTCTTTTGTTTTAACTCTGCATGGCTCGAAGTTTCTCAAATCTCTTTGCACATGAATTCCCACAACCAGAAATGCTGAGTTCCTATTTGTAGGAGGACAGAGCAATAATTCCACTAGACTGCCCCTGTGAACCGTAATTGTCAGGAGTGCCTTGGGACATCTGAGGTGACGTGGATTTGCCAGGGCCAGTACAGTGCTAAAGCTTGACTGTAAGAAAGCTACAACAGGCCACAGAGGGTTAAGGGAGCCAGAGCATACTGGAAATTGATTTGTGACTAAGAGTCTACACAAGAGACAATCCTGGGGGCTACGGTATTAAGAGAAGGCCTATTGGAGGTTGGCTTCGGAGCAAGCATGAAAGGATGATGAGTTAGGCAGTATTAGGGGCCAGGGACGTGGAGTAGTTTTTCCTGGGGATGGGCAGCAAGGACTCCCCACAACAGAACCAAATGGCAGTTCCGTAGCTTGCAGCCTGCCTCCTTCCAGCTTGTCCCCAGACATACCTCACCCATCTTCCCAGTCGATGGCAAGCTGCCCTTTAGCTTCCCTAAACACCTTCAACTCCCTTGGTGGTTTGAACTGTACCTAGAAAGGAGGACAGGGTGCCTCCCACTAAAGGTCACAGTCCTTGGGCTCCAGCAGGATCCCGCCTCCGTGCTTCTGAGTGACCCTAGGACCCTTTAGAGTCCCCCTTGGTGCCCTTCTTTCTCCTCTCGCTGACATGCAGATTTTTCTCTAGGGTCCTGCTCAGATGCTTTCTCTGTGCAAAGCCTGTATCTGTTGCTGCCTTCTCAGGATCCCTGTTGTCCTACTTGGTTATGGATCATTTTAGCTGATTGTGCATGAGTCTCTCTGCCCATGGCTGCTTAGGTTCCTGGAAGCCCAAACCCCCCTTGGTTCATCTCTGAGCCTTGGCACATCTTACAGGACAAAGAGCAGTGTCTGTTATATATGTTCCATAAACCTGCTCACAGTGATAGGGACATCTTACTTATAACCGGGGGGAGTGGGGCTTGAACATGGCACTTCCAGACCTTGACATGTCTGTTTCTTTGGAGAAAATAGGTAATTTGGGACTCTTTCCAGAGGAAGAGGAGGGAAAGAGAGCAGAGTGGTTATGAAAAAAATGAAGGGTATTCCTGGAAGTGACTCTTAAGTACTGAGAAAAAGGAGTTGGTTAGTTCACCACACAATAGATATTTCTGGACTTTGTTATCGGCCAGGGTCTGGGGACAGCATAATCCTGCTTCCTCTGTGTCCTCAAGCCATTTGAATATGGTGTGGCAAAGGCAGGGGGAGCTGCTGGAACATGCATGGGGGACACTGGCCTCTCCTTAGAAGGTGGCAAACTGGGCTAACTGTAGCACCTGGGGACTGGGGAAGTCTTTATCTTCTCGCCTGGCTGGAGGGGAGTACTGGACTGTCAGTGGGTAGAAAGCCGTGTTTCAGATGTTGGGCAGATAGAACTGCAGGCAAGGGTTTCATAACTAGTTTGTTCTCCCTCGGGGCTGTTTGTTGACTACTGTCTGTCTAGACAGTGGTTCCCAGCAGCATCAGGTGGTAGGTTGGACTTTGACCAAAAGGCCTGTAAAGGGCCAACAAATAAATATTTGGGGTGTTCCAGGCCATTTCACAGTATTTTCCTACTGACAGTAAGTGAAAGAAAGGGTGTGGCTTTGTTGGCAGATGTCATCAGCACCAGGAGGCTGAAAGGGAGACTCACTTGAGCCCAGGAGTTCAAGACTAGCCTAAGCAGCACGGTGAGACACTATCTCAAAAGACGAAAGAAAGAAAGCCTGCTGGGCATGGTGGTTCATTGCAGAGGCAGAGACAGGAAGATCTTTATGAGTTCAAGGCCAGCCTGGTCTACATAGGGAGGCCTTGTCTCAAAAAAAAAAAAAAAAAAAAAAAAAAAAAGGATTTGTGCCTATAACATTTCTAAAACAAGCCTGTGCCTGGATTTTGGCCTGTGGGTTGTTGATCCTGAGTTAAGGAATGTTTTTCAGCCCACTAACAGAAGTGCTTGGTCAATAATGGTCAGTAACTGTTTTCACCAATTAATCCTGAAATAAGAAAAATGGAGGGCATGGGGAATTTTATAAGAATCTAAATTTAGTCTCTATTTTCTTTAACATTAACTGATGTATAGAGGGGGCAGTGTGTGTGCCATGACTCGTGAAGATGGGGGGACAACCTGCAGGAGTCAGTTTCCTCCTTCCAGGTTCCAGGGGTCAACAGGCTGGCAGCAAACCTTTACATGGGGCCATCTGATTGGCCCAATTTATATTCCTTTCTCTCCCTGCCACCCCCTTTCTCTGTTTAGTTTGGTTTTTGAGACAAGGTCTCTCTATATCCCTGGCTGTCTTGGAACTCTCTCTGTAGACCAGACTGGCCTAGAACTCAGAGATCTGCTCAACTCTGCCTCCGGAGAGCTGGGATTAAAGGTGTGCACCACCACCGCCCTGCTCAATTTATTCTCTTTTAAGAGCATTCTCTAAATTTTGGGGTTCTTTCCTTCTCTCTTGCCGATAGGGTCTTCCTTGGATGAGGATGGCAGTAGGTGCAGTTGGAGGGCCAGCCTTTGATTGCTAGGTTTAGAGCGTCTGAAAACTCAGACTGTGGATTCCCCCTTTGAAATTCCATAAGCCTGCTAGGTGCATGTGCCAGGAGCCTCCGCTCTGCACAGGGTAGGGCCTTACTAACCAGCCTCTCTCCCGTTGTGCCGTCTCTCCCTCCCTGCCTTGTTCGGACTTGCTGACAGCTGTTATTGGAGCTGGGATTGGGGGCTCTGCTGTGGCCCATTTCCTTCAGCAACACTTTGGACCCCGAGTACAAATTGTCGTCTATGAGAAAGGGGCTGTCGGTGGCCGCCTGGCCACCATCTCTGTCAACAAGCAGAACTACGAGAGCGGGGCAGCCTCCTTCCACTCGCTGAGCCTCCACATGCAGGACTTCATCAAGCTGCTGGGTGAGTGTCCAGCATTGGGGTCTAGTGCCCAGTGCCTCAGGTCCTTCCCAGACTCCCCCAGGCCCTTGCGGTCAGATAGTCATTTAGCTCCATCTCCTCATTTTACAGATGGAGCAGCTGAGACCAGAGAGGGGAAAGAACTTGCCTGAGGTACACAGTGAGTTAGTTGCAAAGCTGGGATTAGAACTCAGGTTTGACTCCCAGGCCAGTCTCTCTCTTTCACTGTATTGCCTCTTAGTTATTGCAATCATATCAGCGTCTACCTTCTACATCCTATATCTACATTGCCCACCAGATACTTGGTACTCTACTGGGTGGTATGTGGACATGACCTCAAACCCAGCCAGCCTTTAGGATGAGAGACAGATCTCCCTCTAAAGAGACTGGAACTCAAATCCTCTATACCCTTCAGCTGAAATGCTAAAGTGATCAAGTTGGGGCTCAAAGTCAGCATCCTCTAAACTCCAAATATGCATGCTGTCTGCTGAAGAAGTTCCGGTCCTCAGAAGTGGTCCTGCAGGATCGTGTCTTGTAGATATGCAGAGTGCATACCTACGAGCTCATTTGCTACAGCAGGGTTTGCCAGAGCAGGATTTTGAAGTGTCCTCTCTGCCCACCTTCTCTGTACTTGGGGTGAAACACAAAGCCATGTAAGTATACAGGAGACTGTTCAGGATGCAGGATGTTGTATATGTTATGTTGGGGTGGAAGAGACTAAATCATGGCCACATACATGTTTATGAGTGGAGTGTTCTTTGAATTGTAGAATGCTGAGAAGCTAGAAGGAGCTAGTGTGAGTTCAGGGATCCATAGCAAAACCAGCCCTGCCCTGTGAGCCTTCAGACATTCTGGAATGGTAGCATTTCCCTCACTCTTGGCTGAGCGGGTCCCTGTTGAAGTACAAAATGGTACATAGTTTTCATGTTCTTACTCACTAGGAAGAGCAAATGGTTTTCTCAGTATATTCATTAGCATGCTACTTATAGACAGGAAGCACAAAGGAACAAAATAGTTCCAGCCATTTACATCAGGAAGGGCCCAATGCAAAAGCTCAAGGCACCGAGGGGCCTCCTGAGGGCCATGAAGGGGAGCTGAGGGGCTGCTGGTCTCCGCAGGGCTGAGACAGCGGCGCGAGGTGGTGGGCAGGAGCGCCATCTTCGGCGGGGAGCATTTCGTGCTGGAGGAAACCGACTGGTACCTGCTGAACCTCTTCCGCCTCTGGTGGCACTACGGCATCAGCTTCCTGAGGCTGCAGATGTGGGTGGAGGAAGTCATGGAGAAGTTCATGAGGTAGGGCTGGGCGGAGCTACAGAGCGATATTAGGAGGCCAGGGAAGATCTCAGGAGGGAATTGATGGATTGGAAATTGTGAAAGAGTGGTAAAGGCAGACTCAAGGACCCTGCACAACTCAGTGCAGGCTCAGGGCAAGCCCTAGCCTGAGGAGTGTGTGGGACAGGGTCCCTGGCTTTGCAACACTAGTCCTCATTCCTTCCACTAAATTACTGAAGCATGAGTTGCAAACACAGTCACTTACAAAGTCTAAAGTGGGGTGAGCAAGGCCCCTGGGTGGAAGAGAACAGCGGGGTGGGATAGCCTGAAGAGTAAGCCCCTCTGAGGGAGGCAGCCAGCTGCAGCACGCGGTGGCTAGCCACAAGGAAACATGTCAAGAATTTTCCAGCTTTTCAGTGTTTATCACCATTTGACTTTGTGAACCAAATGAAACATTTATGCAGGCCAGATGCAGCCTGGGGTCATCCATTCACAAGCTTTCTGCCCCTACTTTGTCCCTCTAGAACGGTAATTCTCAGGCCGGGCAATCATGCCGCACGCTTTTAATCCCAGCACTCGGGAGGCAGAAGCAGGTGAATTTCTTTGAGTTCCAGGCCACACTGGTCTATAAGAGCTAAGTCCAGGACAGGCACCTAAGGTACAGAGAAACCCTGTCTCGAAAAAAATAGAATGGTGATTCTCAGCCTTCCTAATGCTGTGACCCTTTAATACAGTTCTCCATGCTGTGGTGACCCCCAACCATAAAATTATTTTGTTGCTATTTCATAACTGTAATTTTGCTACTGTTATGAATTGTAAATATCTGATATGCAGGTATTTGATATGCAGCCCCTGAGAAAGGGTCATTCTACCTCCACAGGTTGAGAACCGCAGCTCTAGAACAAACATTCTTTTCTCCTCTTTCCTCTTGAGTGCCAGCCCCTCCCTGTCACCTCCAGATACTGACATGCCAAGCAGCCACTCCTCTTCTGTAGCACCCCCTGCCCCCCGCTTCCTGGAACCCTGAGCAGAAGCTGTCTGCCCCTCTAGCCCCATCACAGACTCCCCTCAGTGTCAGATGCCCAGGTGTGGTCACATGACACCCTTCTCTACTTTCTTCTGCTCTCCACTCTCTTCCCGTTCTATGATCAGGCCATACAAGGTGACACTTCTTCCTTACATTCTCCCCTCCGTGCTTCCCCTTCCTCTTCCTCTTCTTCCTCTTCCTCCTCCTCCTCCTCCCTTCTTCTTCCTTATTCCTTCTTCTTTCTTCTTCTTCCCCCTCCTCCTTCTTCTCCTCCTCCTTCTTCCCCTCCTTCTTCTTCCCCTCCTTCTTCTTCCCCCTCCTCCTTCCCCTCCTTCTTCTTCCCCTCCTTCTTCTTCCCCCTCCTCCTTCTTCTTCCTCTCCTTCTTCTTCCTCCTCCTTCTTCCCACTCCTTCTTCCCCTTCCTTCTTTTTCTTTCTCCTCCTTTTTCTCCCCCCTCCTTCTTCTTCTTCATCCCCTCCTTTTTCTTTCTCCTCCTCCTTCTTCCCCCTCCTCCTTTTTCTTCTTCCTCTTCCTCCTTCTCCTCCTCCTTCTCCATCTTCTCCTTTTTCTTCTTCCCTTTTAAAATTATTCCTGGATAATTTTGCACATGGATGTAATGCATTCTGGTCACAGTCACCCTCCCTCTCCTGTGCTCCTTCCTCTCCCACCAAGGCCCTGTCCCGCTGTCACATCTTTGGTTTTTGTGCTTGCTATGCAGCGGGTTTAACTAGGGCTGCTCATGTGGGCATTGGTGTAGAGCTGTCCTCTGGAGCATGGGTAACTCACCAGTGAAGACAATGGCTTCCTCTTCTCCAGCAGCCCTCGACTGCCTTTAGCTTCCTTGGGTGAGTTGGGGCCCCTTGAGCCGCTCACCATCCGTGACTGGATGTTTCTAGGGCTCCATCTGGTGCAGGCCTATGTAGGCAACTGCCGTTGCTGTGAATGTGTAAGTGCCACGGTCACATCATGCTGATAACACTGTCCACAGCCCTTCTCCCCACCGCCCAGCTTTGTTTTTAAAACCTTTCTTCTGACTTCGTTTGACACAGAATCTCACTATGTAGTCCAGACTGGCCTCAAACTTCTAATATTCCTGTCTCGCCATCCAAAGTCCTAGGCTTGCACGGCTTCAATTGCACACACAGTCACGGACAGTCCCCTTTTCTTCTGCCTGCTTTGCCTTCTTGTCGGTTTTAAGTAGCCCTGCCATGCTGACCGTTTCCTGTTGTAGAAGTAAGTTCAGCCAGTCTTCTTCCAGCCCCACGTCCCTGTCTTCTTCCAGCCCCACGTCCCTGTCTTCTTCCAGCCCCACGTCCCTGTCTTCTTCCAGCCCCACGTCCCTGTCTTCTTCCAGCCCCACGTCCCTGTCTTCTTCCAGCCCCACGTCCCTGTCTTCTTCCAGCCCCACGTCCCTGTCTTCCAGTCCCACATCCCTGTCTTCTTCCAGTCCCACATCTCTGTCTACCGCCTGGACACTGCTGTCTAGTAGCGCAGTTGAAAACCAAGCCCAGAAAAGGCAGCAGTTCACAGACCAGCTAGTCCAGAACATATCAGCAGGTAGCTCCCATCGTTGCTAGCTCTGGGTCTGGAAGGACTAGTGGAGACAAGGCAGGAACTCTGGGTAAGTGAGAGCGCTGCCAGATCAAGTCAGAGGCAGGGACAGTAGTGGTCTGAGGCTATTGCCATCAGGCCCAGCTTGGACTTGAAGCCAGGACGGACTAGAAGCTAGTCACTCATGTTCAGAGACATGACACCTTGGGCAGGAAGTGTGATATAATTGGCATCTAGCCACATGAGGAAGCCAAGTCCTTTGAAATCCTGGATTATTTGTATCTCTGCACTGTCCCTGGCTACCAGTGAGGAGGTACAGACAAGCCCACTGTAGCCACAAAGGGATAAAGTGGTAGAACCTCTAGGGCCTCTCTCTGCACAAGACTCCAGTCCCACGTGTCTCCTAGGATCTACAAGTACCAGGCTCATGGCTATGCCTTCTCGGGCGTAGAAGAACTGCTCTACTCCCTGGGGGAGGCCACCTTTGTCAACATGACCCAGCGTTCGGTGGCTGAATCCCTGCTTCAGGTGGGGGTCACACAGCGCTTTATTGATGATGTTGTCTCTGCTGTCCTCCGGGCCAGCTATGGCCAGTCAGCATCAATGCCTGCCTTTGCTGGTAAGTGCGCAGCCCTCAGCCTGCCTGTCCGCCTTGCCCACATACTCGGAACAAGCTGGGTCCTATGAAAACCATTTTCTGGCTTATTACCGTTTCCCCATTTCTTTTTTTTTTTTTAACTTTTAAAATCACACTATATTTAAGCATGTTGCCCAGGTTCATGATTGGGAGGAATCTTGTCTTGGCAGGAAAGCCCAAGATCTTTCCTCCCTCCCTCCCTTTCCCAGGAGCCATGTCCCTAGCTGGGGCTCAGGGCAACCTGTGGTCCGTGGAAGGAGGCAACAAGCTGGTTTGTTCCGGTTTGCTGAAGCTCGCCAAGGCCAGTGTGATCCATGCCACAGTGACCTCTGTGACCCTGCACACTACAGGTGAGTGAACCAAACAGGAGTTATGCCCCTGCCATTCCTAGCCAGCCCTGTACCTCAACCAAAGTGGTTCCTGCTGGAAGTATTTTTCAAAAAAATCAGGGGAAAGCCCACCGACACTAGAGGGCGCTGACGCTCTTCGCGTCGCGCCAGGAAGCTTCCTCCATGTATCTCCTATTCCTCTGATCTCAGTGGCATCCTTACCTCAGCCAGTCAGCAACAGAACCCGAGAAGGGCTTAGGCCTTCTAACATCCAAACCATCAATATGGAAAGAAGGGACAGCTGAGCTGCCCCATGATGCCAGACTTTCTCTGCAGCCCCAGTGCTGGGTCCCGGATGGAAGGAAGGTCAGTGGGTAGGAGCAAAGGATTAAGTGGACGTTTATGTTCTCTCTCCTACTAGAAGGGAAAGCCCTGTACCAAGTGGGGTATGAGAGTGACAGGGGCAACAACTCCGAGTTCTACGACATCGTGGTCATTGCCACGCCCCTGCACCTGGACAACAGCAGCAACAACATCACCTTTGAAGGCTTTACTCCACCCATCGATGACATTCAGGGCTCTTTCCAGCCCACTGTGGTCTCCCTGGTCCACGGCTACCTCAACTCTTCCTACTTCGGCTTTCCCGACCCTAAGCTTTTCCCCTTCGCCAACATACTCACCACAGATTTCCCCAGCTTCTTCTGCACTCTGGACAACATCTGTCCTGTCAACATCTCAGCCAGCTTCCGGCGGAAGCAGCCCCAGGAGGCAGCAGTGTGGCGGGTGCAGTCCCCGAAGCCCCTCTTCCGGACTGAGCTGAAGACCCTCTTCCGTTCCTACTACTCAGTCCAGACAGCGGAGTGGCAGGCCCACCCCCTCTACGGCTCCCGCCGCAGCCTCCCGAAGTTCGTGCTCCATGACCAGTTCTTCTACCTCAGTGCCTTGGAGTGGGCGGCCAGCTCTGTGGAGATGATGGCCGTAGCTGCTAAGAATGTGGCCTTACTGGCTTACAACCGCTGGTACCAAGACCTGGACAAGATTGACCAAAAGGACTTAATCCACAAGGTCAAGACTGAACTATGAGGGTTCCAGAGAGAGTCCAGGAACTCTGCCCCACACTGAAGATGGAGCCCATCTCGGCAGCACAGGGCTAACTAGGCCACATTCATGGGCTGCTCCGCTCTCTCTGCCACCATGTATTGAGCAGATGTCCCCTGTGTGGGTCCAGGTGACCTACTGTCTGCCTAAGGATCCTCTTAGAGGCTACCTTTTTTGTTTTCCAAGGGAGAGATTAAGAAAAGGGAAGGAAATTCAGGTCAGTGTTGGGGGGGGGGGGTTGGTGGGTTTTTGTTTCTTTGTTTCGGGGGGGGGGGTTCTTTTTTTTTTGTTACTGTTTTTCAAGAAGAAATAAAAATTTAGACTCCAAGCCACTTCTGACTTCATTTTCTCACTAGACGCCAAGATGTCTGAGAGAAGGAATATATAGCAGAAAACTCAGCTTTCTTTCCTTTCCGTCTTCCATTACCAAGCCCCCAAAGGCACAACCTACAGTAAAACGTTTAAAACCAGCTCCTTAAAGAGAAGGCAAGATCAGAAAATGTCAGCGTTTGGATGGGCTGTTTGGTGTGGGTTCCAGTTCAGAATTTCTTTGGAGACCATCACCACACCTCCCAGCAGCAGTGTGTATGATTGACATGATATTTACCCCCACATTGCAGTCAGTAGAGCCCTGGGCTACCTGTCAATCAGGTAGAAAAAAAATGGAAACAAGTTGAGCAATAGGAAGAAAGGAAGCTTTTGACAGCCCCTGGAGGGATTGGCCATTCTCTTCACGTAAGGATACAAGAGTCATGTGATGACTCTGTCTTGCCCAGGAAGTGAGTCCTTGGATGGTAGAGAGTGGTCCTACCTTACCCCCCCCCCGAACTCACCCCCCACCCCACCCCAAGCAGGGGAAAGAACGGTGTGGGATGGAGTTCTTCAGAGGTTAATCTGGTGCTTTCTCTGGCTCCGGCTTCATGTAGAGAATTGTGCCTTGTTTTTTCTGTGACTATAAAGATCAGTAGACTGGGGCTGGAGATGTAGTTCAGTAGCAGAGTGCTTGCTTAGCATTCGTGAGGCCTTGGCTTTGATACCACCAAACCATTACAGAAACAGATCAAATAAACATCCAGATCACAGGCGTAGCTCGGTGGAGGGCATATATTTGAAATGCATGAGGCCCCAGGTTCAAGTCTCAGCACCACCACGCTCCCAAATCAGCTTTTGAAGTGAAACTTGTCTTTGTTCCTTTGGACCTGGGCCTTTCTGCAGAGGGAGCACACAGGAGTGGAGCCAGTGCGGGGCATGCACACACACACACACACACACACACACACACACACACACACACACACACACCAGTCAGACTTGTTAAACTGTGCTTTATGGAAGAGGCTTCGATGTACAGAGGAAACATGGCTGCCAGAGGATCCTAGCCCAGAAGCTTGCCCAACAGAGAGTCCTGAGATTCATCTGGCTGTTTCCTCCTGCAGGGAAGGCCAGAGCTCACAGAGACAGCATAACTTGTCTGAGGTCTCAGCTCAGTTTTATAGAACAACCCAATCTGGAGCTTCGCCTTAACTGAGATCAGCATAAGAGCAGAAACCCCTCCCGTGCAGTTAGACTCACACCGGAATGAAGATTCATGCTTTGCCAGGCGATGGTGATGACAGTGAAGAGATGGTCTGCGTGTGGTAGCTATTACAGAAGCCATAAGACTGGCACCCCAGTAAAACAAATTTTGGCTGAAGTAGAAGAAAAACAAATGAAAATTCCCCAAACAGTGAAGGCCTTACTGGGTAAAACAATTTGAGGCCATGTGCAGAGCACAGGGCAATCCCCAGGTCCCTGCTGTGTCAACAGGTCCCCCGTAGGCTGTATGGACTAGCCCTGCACCAATGCCTGTGGCCAGAGAAGGGCCAAGTGCTGATTGGTTGGGCTTCAGACACTGGACCAGTAATAGGGGGATAGAGTAAACCGATTTGCTTGGAATCACAGATTCTAATAATAATCATCTTGGGAGCAGAGATCTTATCCAAATGTCACAGCTGTGGAGGTACCTATGCACCCCAACCCTCAAGTTTAGTGATGTCAGAACGCATGACGGTGTCTTTCAAAGAACTTTGAAATGCAGATGGCACAGGCTGTCATTGTATGCCTGGTATTGGGCCAGAGGAGCAAAGACAATACAAAACATACTCAGCTGACTCCGTCCCCTTGAGTCCCTAAGGAGAGTATAGCTTAGACCCAGGGCAGGTCCTTCCCTGGGCTGGAACTTCATGATGAGGCTAAGTTGGCTGCACTTCAGAGCCTTCCTCTGCCTAAACAGCTCCACACAAAGCCACTCAATGCCCTGAGGCCCGCTTGCCCAAGCCTTCAAGTTCATCTCATGTTCATCATCATTTGCAGGACGGATTCCAAAAGGGGGAACACAGGCCAACTGAAAGCGTTATTCCGGGGCCCACCTTGCCTTCTCAAGCCAGAACAGACATTCCCTGCCCAGGCCTAGAGAGGCCTGTGAGTCTGACCAGCAATGCGGAAGGGCACCACCCTTACCGTCTGTAGTCCACAGTATAATGAGTACTTAAAACCCTGAGCACAGAGCTAAGAACGTCGCTCACTCATTAGAGTACTACCTAGCATGCTCAAAGCCCTGAATCATCACATCACTGCCTGTAATCCCAGCATTCAGTAGGTCAGGCAGGAGGATCAAAAGTTCAGGGTCTTCCATGGCTACATAGTAAGTTTGAGGCCAGCCTGGGCTACATGAGATTCTGTCTCAGAAAAGAAAAAAAAAAGAAAACCACAAAACTCTACACAGATATTCTACTTTGTAGAGCAGATGACCTGAGTCGTCTTTGTGGGTAGGGTGCTAGGGAATGCCTTGCTCCCAGCCACTCATGAAGCAGCGCTAAAGGAAGTGAGGAGGCAGACGGTAGGTCCCTTGGAAGCCTCTGCATTTATTTATCTGTGTCATGTTCTAGGAAGTGTGCATTTCGCTTTAGACCCAAGTCAGTTTCTAGATCCCTTATAGACTCACTTTTCCCAACACCTAAGCTCCCCTGCTCAGGCCCAAGAGGCCAAGTTTTAGGCCAGCAAGCGGGTCAGTGGACTAAGACACTTGCTGGCAAGCCTGAAGACTTAGTTCAACCCCAGAACCCACAGGGTGGAAGGAAAGAACTGACTCCCAGAAGTTAGCCTGTGAGTTTCACAAGCACATGTGGTATGCATTTGTACATACGTTCTTTCTCCCTCTCTTGCTCTCTCACTCAAAGAAACAAACAAACAAAAACCCTTTTTAAGAGAGGCTTTTACACATTTAAGTCCCAGGATTGTAAAGACTAGACAAGAGCCTGGAGATAGTGAAATCTCATCTGCTCGTTTCAGATAAGGACCCAGCAATAGGGAACGTCTTCACCTTGTATAACAAGCATATACTAAGCATCTCTAAGATTCTAACGCACCTTCTATAAGAATGGCCCTTTGTCGCCAAAAAGAGTCCTCCTGCCTCCACTACCCATGCTCCCCCAGGACTCCTGCAGCTCACCCTTCTCCCACAATGGCTTCCAGTAAAGCCTTGGAAATTGTACCCATCACATGGGCCTATGACCCAGAGAGCACAGGCCTAGGAGGATAGATAGCTCGGTGGTAAAACAACTCCTTAGCATGTACAAAGTCCAACTTTGATACCCTGCCTTTAGGGGTACACATAGATCCAGAGCACATCTGTGGGAGCCTTACAGACAAGCAACCCCTACAGAAGTGGCTGCTAAAGGGATCGGCATGAGCTGGCACGTGGAGTCTATTTTCCATGAGTCTGGAATCAGGCCAAAACTTCCCAGGGTAATTTTAACCAGTATACACTCTACAACAATACCAAAAAAGGTAAGTTACTTTCCAGCCCAGACAGGCACATACCTAACCATTGGCTTTTCGTGAATTAGACAATTAAAGCATTCCACACTGAAGCTGTTGTGTGCACACGGGCTCAAGCAGCCGAGTGAAATGTTCCCGCGGTGGGCTATAGACCCTTTGTAGGACGTTAGCTCTAAAATGCTAGCTCATCTCCCCCACAGAAAATAGTCCAAGCCCCTCAGCTGTCCTGGGGGGAGGCAAGGTATTTTTAGAGCCCAGGACAGCTGATTGGGGATTTGCTGTGGGATTAGAAGGCCCAGAGGGGCAAGATTCAATTACAAGGGGAAAGAGCTAGTATCAGGGCAAAACCCAGTATGGGCTTTAGGATAACCCCATACTGCTGGGGTTGGTCAGTAGAATGTTTTGATGTGACCCAGTGGTTCTCAAAGTGTGGTCACAGATGGCAGCATCAGCACCCCTACAATAGTAGAGATTAAAAGAAGTCACAGCACTCAAGTGGAAAAATAGCAAACCCCAACTAAGTCAGCACCTCTGAGTACTGAGCCAGAAGTCTGCCTGAACAAGATTCCCGCTGACTGACATTTTGAGGATTGCAGATACTGGTACCCCAGTGCTGCAGATAAGTGGCTGGGTGAAAAATGACCTATCCAGTTTGCCTTGCATCTCTTGAGTGTTTAAAGCCAGAGTTTCCCTTCCAGAAAGAAAGAAGAAGAAAAGGAGGAGGAGAAGAAGAAGATGATGATGCTGATTTTAGGACCTCTTGTGCTACCAGAGGCCCTTTTGCGGGAGGTTAGGTCTGTTCTGCAAAGAATCTTGGGGTTAAGGGCAATCCTTCCCATCTGTGGCAAGGGTCATTGCCACAGCATCCAGGAGAGGCTGAGCCCTAGCTTGGCACTGCAGAATCTGGAGCAGCCTCTTAGTACTGTGTGTCTTAGTAACTTGAGTTAGCTGGGTAGCATATTGGCTTATGACAGCCGTGTTTGAATTATACAGCGGCTACAGGGAAGAGCACAGAGGAAGTCTGTCACCATCTCAAGTGATATTTGGAAGCAGTATTTGTTTCCTGAGTCTTGTGTATCCGAGGCTATACTCATAGCCATGGGTGGCCTTGAATTTCCTGACCTACCCCCCTCCAGACTATGGTATTACAGATGTGCACCACCCTGTTGGGTTTATTTAGTGCTAGAGATGGAACTCGGAACATCATTTGTGCTGGGCAGACTCTTTAACTGGGCTTCATCCCCAACCCAGCATTTTCTAATAGCCTGGTTCACTCTTGAAGGCTGAGTCCTGGGAAATGCTCACTCAAACTGATTTGGAATTTGTTTCCCAGGGATCTCCAACCTGGACACGATTTTAGCTTCCTAGTCACAAGGAGCAAGCCCAATGCCTTCCTTTACAAAGGACAACGTTTACTGTTTATCAGCCTTGCAGGAACACAGTGGGTGCAGGGAGGGAGGAGTCGCAATGGCCACTGGCTTGGTGGCTCAGAAGATGCAGGTGCAACCCACCGCAATGGTCTCCATGACGACGCGGTGCCGGCAGGGCCCAGGGCGCTGAGGTGGCGGACAAAGGCGGCGGCGAACTGGCACCTGGCTGAACACTGGCACACTCACCATGCTGCGGTCCTCCTGCATGGTGAAGGGGTTCACGCAGCCCAGACAAAGGCAACGCGCCTCTGGCAAGTCCGCAGGAATGCGGCTGGGGTCGTGGTTGATGCTGCGGGGAGCGAGCGGGTGGGAGAAAGCAGGGTGAGCGCCACCATTAAAAACAAAGGGAGCTGCTCATGCCATTCCCAGGGTGTCCTATGGAGTTAGGGCTAGGGCTAGTGACCAAGGTGTGTTGTAATGAACTCTGCCTTCCCAAAAAAGGAGACCCCGATTTGGAAGTCACTGCTAGTCAGGTTCTGTCACCACTGTGTCACCAGCTTCCTCCTTTTACCCAGTAAGATACCACGGGGACCATGGAAAAAACTAAGCCTTCCCTCTTATCTACCCTATTTTTATGTTGTGGGGAATTAATCTACAGGGAGAAAATGTTCACAAGTGGATGTAGAATCTGTATTGGAAGAGGACCTGGGCCTGTGTTCTATTGTTTTACTGAACCTCAGAGACTCAACAAGTTTTAGGGTGTTGTGGTTTGGTTTGGATTGATTCGGTTTTTCTTTTATTCTTTGTTTTGTTTTTGTTTTGGGGGTTTTGTTTGTTTGTTTTTTGTTTTTGAGACAAGGTCTTATTTTGTAGTTCAGGGTGACCTCTTGCCTGCAATCCTCTTGCCTCAGCCTTCCCCGTGCTGGAATTACACCATGCTCAGCCCAACAAGTTGTTGGGTTTTTTTATTCTATCATCTATCTATCTATCTATCTTCCATCTGTCTGTCTGTCTGTCTGTCTGTCTGAGATCAGAGGAGACCTTACAAGGAGCTAGAGGACAGCTTGTGGGAGTCAGTTCTCTCCTTCCCCATGTGAATTCTGGAGATTGTATTTTTATATACATACTATGGTTTTGTTCTGTCTTGTTTGTGTTTTGGTTTTTCAAGACAGGGTTTCTCTGTGTAACATCTCTAACTGTCCTGGAACTTGCTCTTGTAGACCAGGCTGGCCTTGAACTCACAGAGATCTGCCTGCTTCTGCCTTCCAAGTGCTGGGATCAGAGGCGTGTGCCACCACCGCCCGGCTCACATACTGTGTTAAAATCATATCGGTCTTAGACTTGAGACACTCATTGGTGAGATCCTTCTGAGGTTGTCCCAGACCTAGACTATCTTTCTTCTCTGTCTCGATTTCCTCCTCAGTTAAACACAAATGAGAGGTAAGAGAATTTAGACTGACACCCAGTGTCAGTCACCTCATTTTGTTTGGGAGCTCCTTGGAAATAAATTTGAAGTCTCTTGAATGAGCCTACAGTTTTACAATCTCCCTGACTGGCACATGGACACAGCCAAGTAGGAGCAAGATGTGGTCTGAAGGCCCTTTGCTGAGTCCATTGTCATAGTCCAAGGCTACACCGCTCAACACAGTAGCCACTGGCTACATGTGCTGACCTAAATCTGAATCAATCTATACTAGTCCTTCGGTCTCATTCCAGTGGTTCAGTAGTCACCTGGCTACCGCAGTGGACTTCATCCCCGGAAGTTCTGGCCAACAGTGCTATTCTAGAGTCTTAGGGATATAAGCAGCGTAGCTGGCAAAGCTCTGGGCTGAGTTTATGAGTGAGCTAGCTATTTCTTCATTCCATCGAATCCATGTACCTTGGGCCTCTTCTGCACACTGACCTAGGAGGTGGAGATGGACACACAGACATTGCCTCTGTAACCCAGGGCCGCAAAGTGATCCCCAAGTCAAAGCAGGGGCCATGCACCCTAAGCATGGAGAGGCAGGTGCAACACTGTCATCCAAGCATCAGTCCTAGGGAGTCTGACCGGGTGAACACGGGAACCCTGAGGTGGTTCTGAGGCAGATTTCAAGAAGGAACCTGTCTGATGTGAAAAATGTGAGCGTAGCCAGCAGGCGTGAACCACCATGCTGGACAAAGTACTTTAGAAGCCCTACATTTGAGACCCGGAGGATAAAAAGACAGGACTGTGTATGTTTATCTGTGTATAATAGCCTGTGAAGTACATACCACCATTACTTCCACTGACAGCTGGGGAAACCGAGGCTCAGCAAAGCTATTCAACTGGCCGAAAGATGCAGAAGAGGGATTAAAATTCGCCTGAATCCTAGGTCTTGAATACAGCGCGTGGGACAGTGGAAACGGTGGCCTGCTGGGCCCAGCCCACCTACCTGTATCCCCAAGGAGACAGGCTTCTCTTGTTGGACAGCCACAGCTGCAGGTTGACCTCGCATTTCCTCTTGGCTGTCTCGGAGCTGTTCCTCAGCTGAGCCACCATCTCTCCAAGGTTCCTCTCATACTCTTCCATTCGAGCGTAGGGCTTTACACGAGAGACCAGGTCCAGCGGCACCTGGTGAGGCCCAGGGGCCAAAGGGCCAGGCCGCCCTTGCCCCTTCCTTTTGCCTTTGGTGTTTCGGGGCTGGCTTGGCCCCAGGAAGATAGAGATGGCAAGAAGGAGCAGCTGAGAAAGAAGGCTATTGGTCAGAGGCCAGAACCAAGTCTCTCTGGACCAAGGCTTAGGGTTAGGGCAAAGAAGAGAGAGGCCTCTGTGTTGGCCACCTTGTGTATGACACTTGTGTTGGGCACTAATGACATTCCACATCTTGAAGTCCTTGAAATCAGTTACCTCCGGAAAATCTCCCCTGCCCACTCTAGTTACTCCATCTGCAGACAGCCCCACCGCCTCCTAACTGGCTTTCCCAAGCCTGTCTGGCTCCTAACCAACTCACCGCATCAAGGCCAGTGGCGGCCATTGAAAAGCGTTTCTGACATTGCCATCTCCCCCCTTAATGTCCTTCCTGAGGCCCTCTGAGGTCTCCTGTGTCCCTTCTGGCCTCCTCCCTACTTGTGCTCACCATGTTCCTTGCTTTGGGAGGGAGTTTGCACCCTGCCCACCAAGTCCTGACTTTTCCTTCCACCTTCTGAAAACCTTGCCCAGCTGTGGGCTCTAGGTCACTGCCTCAGCATTGCTTCTGGACACTTTGGAGTCTCCACGCCCCACATGTCCCTAACACATCCACAATTGTACTTGGACGTGTGATTCTTTGATATCTCCTTAGCTGCCGCCTCTTCCCCCGGGACAGACTCCCTTCCATGCATCTTATCCCCTGTGCCTGCGTCTACAGCGTGAACGGATTCCACCACCACCCCTGCCCAGGACCTCAGGGACCTCAGTGCTGTTAACTGTGGGGGCGGAGCAGAAAGGTAGCGGGAGTGGCAGGGCAGGCGTGGCTAGGGAGCAGGGCTCTCCCTTGGGGCAGCAGGGTGGCTGGGCCCAGCTTCTCTGGAGACTCATCAATGGAATAAGAAGGAGGATTGGTGAGCAGAAGCAGCCTAAAGTCTTCCAGGGACATGGAAGAGGAAGAGGGGGGTTGAGCCGCTTATAGGCTTTGCTGAGAGGAAATGAGTTGAAATAGAGTGGGTGAGAAGGAACACTGCATGGAGCTGGCAGAGCTGGTGCGTGGTTCCTGTAAGACTTCATTTCCAGATCTCTCTGTGTGTGTGTGTGTGTGCGCGCGCGCGCGCGTGTGTGTCAGACACACGCACACACACACACACACACACACGCACGCCACGCAGCACCCCCTCCACCTCAGCACCAGACAACCTACCTCACCCTTTCTCACTGTTTTTCATTCCATTTCTGAGTCTTACCAGACAGACTCTGTGCCTTCCCTGCACCTTGGCCCACGGGGCCGGGAGGGGGGTGCGGGAGGCGGGAGGGGTGGGCAGGCCTGGTTTATCATCCAGGCTACCCAGCAAGCTTGACCCTTAGAAACAAGTCCCAGCCTAGCCCCTCTTGGCAGAGCCACTTGCTGGCATAAAAGCCCCAGCAGTGAATCAGGTTGCTAAATTCTTCCCTTTGGTCCTACGTTCTGCAGCAGAAATATTTCCCTCACTGCAGGCTGTCTCAGCTGAGCTGCCCACACGTTCCTCAACTCACCTTGCAGGGGAAACAGATCAAATTCAACACCCCGTCCCTCAGTTTCCAGATGGGAAACAAAGACAGAAGGATTTGCCCAAGATCATGCATGCTACCCAGATCCCAGAAGCCAGGTCTGGAAAAGCTCTAGTGCCCGAGTCTGCCCAGATCACCCGGGACACTTCCTCCTGAAAGAGTTCAGTGTGACCAGGCTGTGCCCAGAGCTGTAGCCCAAGCCTTAGGCCATGACTGCAGGCTGAGACCAGGCTCTGTTTCTCTCTGGGCCTGAAGGAGAGGACAGAGCTGGTCCCTGCAGATTCCAAGCCAAACACAGGCAGCCATTAATCAATGGGAAAGAACAGCTACAGAGAAGGGAGCACCACGTACCAGGCTGTGTGGCCAGTCCATCCCACCAAGCCAGGCAGCAGGCCTGCAGCTGCCACCGGCCAGGAACCCCAGATGCCGCAGAGAGAGAATGGCAGCAACAGGATGGACTGAGGCAATTATAGCTCCACGGGGGGCTGCTGGGGGGTGTGGGTGGGTGGGCTCACTGTCAGCTGGGAGCCTTGGGCCCCCAGCTGGCTGGGCCTTAGCAGTGGCAGGCGGTGAGGGGTGTGGGAGTAGGCCAGGAGCCAGGCCCTGAGGTGCCCAGGGGCTGTTGACCGAAGGACAATGTCCTGTGTGTCTGGTGGGGCCCTGGCTAATGGCACCTCCGCCTGTGGCCTGCGGCCGGCTGACCAGCCAGCACCCACAGCGCCAGTTAAGACAATCAGCTTCGTTTGCTTTGGGGATGGCCAGGGGGAAGGGGGGGAAGGAGGGATGGGCTGCTGGTTGGTCAGAAGAGAAAATGTACTGAGACTGTCTTGGTCCAGAGCCTAACAGTACTATCTCCCAAGGAAACTGCCTCAGGTGAGCTCATTTCTAGTTACAGGCAGGGAAACTGAGGCCCGAGCAAGAAGGGAATTTGCCCGGTATTCCACAGTGAATTAGCAGTGTCAGAGCTGGGATTTGGGCCTGGTTTTGATCCAGAACTCAAGACACCACCCTACACTGTTTGCGTTGGGATATTTTCTGCGCTGTTCTAGCCCTCCGTGAACAGGTTTCCGAGTCTGCGTGCTCCATCCAGGCCAAGGTGCAGATACCGAAAAACTTCATGGCCAGCTGTTACAACCTTCATGGAGTAACATTTGCCATCTTGCATGAGAGATCTCTCCTTTCAGGGCCTATCCCCTGTCTGATGACCGCTTATGACCTTCCTTCTCTCTCAGCCTCGTTCCATTCTCTCTATAATGAGAGTTACATCCCAGGAATAGCAGCTGGGATGCTGACTCCTACTTACTGTCTACGTCTGTTTCCATCTCTCTCGAGGCTGCTACAAAGAATAAAGAAATAGGCCATGTCATAGCTGACAATGCTTGGCACAGAGTAAGCACTCAATAAACACTTTACTGTTTATTATAAAATGATGCTGTAATGATTATAATTATGTTTCTTATTATAAACAGCAGCTGTTGTAGTATTAGGGCTCATGGGTCTTTTGTACCTCTCCTTTGTACCCCTCAAACCAACCCTGCTGGCTGAGACACTGCATGCAGCCTTCCTAAAGAGGGTTCCAGCTTCATGAGCTCAGGTGACCCAGGGTCCATGGGGCCCCAAACACTAAACTGACTGGCTACCCTCTGTGGCTAAGGCCACTCACCTTGAGTGAACGGTCAACTGAAAGTGAGTGAGGAGCAAATACACTCCCTGGGAGGTGCACAGGGGTAGGGGTGGGAGCGGCAGAGGAGGAAGGGGTGGGCAAGCTCCCCTGCCTTGTCTTGCTGAGGGCCAGTCTTGGCCATTTACAAGACCTAGGGAGAGGAGGAGGGCAGGGTGAGAGGCTCCTGAATGTCACAAGATTAATCTGTGCGGGGCAGGTTTCCACAGCATAACTGAGGAGCTGGCTGGGGCGTGAGCTCCTTGAGAGATACCACCATATTTGGTCAAATACTAGACAGGGCTCTGTGCTGTCCTTGGAAACTCCAGAGGGCGGGAGACTGAAAAATACCTCCTTGGGCAGCAAGCCCCCACCCCCAGCCCTGGCTGTCCCAGCCCCTCTTTGAACAAACGAAAGGACCTGGCTGAATGGAGGCAGCCTAGCTAGTTCTTCACTTTCTTCTACTGCTATAGAGGGGCCCATGATAAGGTGAGGAAGTTGAAAAATACGTACTAGGATATTGAGGTTCCTCTGCCTTTCAGAACCCCAGAAATATCCATCCCGTTACTTGCTAGTACATGGACTCTTCCTTCTGATCCCTAAGGATGAAACGCAGCTGCACGGGACCCAACTACATGGTATATTAATAGAGATTCTCAAATAACAGAGTCTAGTAGTGCATACTGTGGTGGCATCGCTTGCGAAGTAGAAGCAAAAGGATCAGGGGTTCAGGGACCTCTTCAGCCACGCATCATATTCAAGGCCAGTCTGGAACACAAGAGACCTAGTCTCAGAACATACTCAAGAAGAGAAGGTGGGTGTCGATCCATTCCCAGTGTTTCAGTCCAGAGATCTTGGCGTAGGAAAGCCGGGAGTCTTCATTTTAATACAAGCCAGTCTGGAAGCTACAGAGACCTTTTCTTCTCACATAGCCCACTCCCCATCCAGTGTGAACGCTCAGAGAGGATGGGCCTTCCCACGTTCCCAGGAGCTTTCCCAGGCTCACACAGTATTTGTGCTGGATCTGGAAGCAGAACTATCCCCCTGGTTCTATCCACTGATCCTCCCTCAATGCTTATACTAACAGCCTTGGGCTAGGCTGAGCCTCCTTGCTAGTCTGTAGTGGACGGAGAAACTAGGTCAGTGCTTCTGAGAGCTCAGATTGCTTACAATGGGCCCCAGGGACAGCAGAGTAACTGTCACCAGTTTCCCCATTCCTGGGCTGTCTTGAACCAGAAAGAAGCCTCTTCCTACAGCCTTGGCCTTGAGAAACCACGGTAGAGTCATTGATTGTCCCGCAGTGATGTCCAAAGTGTAGACCTGTGGAGTCAGAGTTTGGTGCAAAGCCAGAAAGGAAGGTGAAGAAACCAGGAATTGAGGTCTCCATCTGCCTCGTGTATGAGGATGGAGTCCTTCGGTCTTTATGAATAAGGGTTGGAAGCACCTGTGAAGATGCACGGATGGACAGCCAGCAGTGGCAGCGATGCAGAGATCCTTGGCACCTCTACTACAGACCTGCCAGGAGCCTCACTACACTCACCACTAGATGGCGCCAACAGAAAGCCAGACAGCCTTGAAGAGCAGCCGCGGCCCGTTCCTTTCTCTCGGAGTGGACGCTGAAGCTGCTAAGCAGGCGCTCCAGTGTGTGGGCAAGGCCTGTGCCGGCCCCTGACGTCCCAGTAACAGTGCTGTTGAGGAGCCGTGTTAAAGGTGTCTTCCACGTCAGAGCAGGCATGGCCAGCCAATCTGTGGAGGGCAATGACTGAGAGTTTCTTTCCTTTTTTTCTTTTGGGGGTGGGGGTGGGGTTAAAGACAGGGTTTCTCTGTGTAACAGTGGCTGTCCTGGAACTTGCTCTGTAGACCAGGCTGACCTCAAACTCACAGAGATCAGACTGCCTCTGCCCTCGAATGCTGGGATTAAAGGTGTGCACCACCACCACCCTTCTGTGACTCAAAGTTTCTATCTGCTGACCCCAAAGTACCTGCTTCCTTTCTTTGAGCATCTACTATGTTCTAGGCCTTTAGTATCTGAAACACGGTACCATACTCTCAGCAAATAGTAACTGCGAGCCTGGGACAATAGCTCAGCTGATAAAATGCTTGCCACATAGGCATCAGGGCTTTGGTTCAATCCCCAGAAGCTAAGTGGAAAAGCCAGGAGTGTTCACTGCGCACTCTAATCCCAGAGTTGGGGAGGCAGAAACCGGCAGATCCCTAGAGCTTGCTAGCCCACTGGGAAAACCCTTAGCCAATGAGAGAGCCTAGCTCAAAAACACAAGGTGAATGGCCCCTGAAGGATGGCCTCTGAGTTTGCTGTCTGGCCTCCTCCACATGGACCCGCACACATGTGCACATACATACATGAGTAGAAGGAGGGCATCAATTGATGCCCATCTCCTGGATGTTGGAAAGGCGCTAACTCCTCCAAGTATGTTGGTTCATGGGACAATCCCAACACACCTGTAGCGCAGTCATGCTTTACTCTCTATCGAGACTTGGGAAAACTGAGGCTTAGGACATCTATTTAACTATTTGCCCAAAGTCACAGAAGACACGAAACAAGTTTGTTTTACCCCTACGTCTCCTGCTGCAGTACAGGTAGAAGACACTGCCCCTGAAGGGGAGGACTGCCCATCAAAGGAGATCTGTAACACCTCAGCCTCACCCAGCATTCTCGAGCAACCCAGATGGGGGCAAGGTGAGGAGCTCAGGAAAGGAACTACAGTTCTTGGGAGACGCGAAAGCACCCCAGCCCAGGGGCGGTTTAATTATAACATTTCTGGCACATAGAAAGCACCTGCTAAGAATGTGATACATTAATCAAACCAGTTGTAACACAGGATGGCGACGGTGGAACTCAGGATGAGAGATGGGAGCCCTGGGGACACAGAGGAGCAGGGATATCCTCCAGGGTAGTAAAGACTCCACGGGTTGATGGGTTTTAGTCTTGATCCTCTCTTCCTCATCATAGCTGTGTGACTTTGGGGAAGGAGCTGGTTTATCTGACCCTTTGTTTCTTCTGCACAATAGAGATAATAATTTGGGATTGAGCATGTAGCTCAGGTTGTTGGAATGCTTGCGCAGTTGGCATGAAGTCCTGGGTCCAATCTCTGGCACAGCACAAACCAGGTGTGTTGGTTTGTGCCTGTAATCCCTGCATTCAGAAGGCAGAGGCAGGAGGATTAGAACTTTAAGGCCATCCTCAACTACATCATAAATTTGAGGCCAGCCCAAGATACCAGAGACTCTGTCTCAAAATAGTGAGTTTTCAATGGGTTACTGTAAGGACGGAAGAATGCATCCTACAGTGCTTTGTGCCATGCCTGGCAAACTGAGTGTCCAACTAGTGATAGCAGAAATTGGGATTGCTCTTATTAAGATGATCTTTAACTTGGGCTTCCAAGGGTGGCTTTGGAGTATTCCTAAGTAAAAATTGGCATTATGGGTGGGAATGAGGCAAGAGCCAGTGGGACAATGCAGAGGTTTCTCTCTTCAATGTGCACACTCCAGAACCCCAACCAGGCCAGGAGGCTGAGGGATGTGGCCCCAGACCCTGATCAAGGGGGTCTAGTTAGGCAGGAAGAGGCTTACAGGCTCTTTTACTGGCAAGAGCCCCCAAAGCACATCCCTCCAGGAGGTCCTGCCTCCTCTGCCATGCTGTTGTCCCCTCCCTCCTGGGTAGGAATCCTTCTCCCAAGCCCTTATTTGCACAAATGCCTGCCTCGCTGCTCACTCCAGAGTCCCAGCCAAGAGGGTCTATTTTAAGCTCCAGAGACAGGAACATTGTTGGTGGGAATAGCCCTAACCAGCCAGCTCCCAGTTTTCAAAAAAGGGAAAGGCTGGGTGAATGAGATGTGTAGAGGGACAGCCACATCAGCAGGACCCTGGGCCGAGGCCAGTCACTAGCATCTGCACCCCAAAGGGTGGATGTCAAGCAAGTATGAGTTGGAGTCGGTTCTCGGATGACCAACTCTGAGATGCCCGTCGGCCAGTGTCCAGCACTGAAAATACCAAGGCCTTGCTTCTAGACTGCAGATTGACTGTGTGTTCTGCTTTGTGTCCTAGCATTCGCCACCTAAAAACATCCCCCACAGGCAAAGACACCTTGCCAGCTCTCCCTGTGTAGGGTCTTTGCTGGTGACCTCCCTGCCTTCCAGAGACATTCTTCTCTCAGGATACACATTCCATCTTTGATGTAACATGCACTTCGTGTTTGGCCTCTTTGGGCTGTTCTCGTAAATTTGTTCATTGTGCATTTTCATGGGTCTATTCTTGCTCTTTGATTTTCATGAGACTATTATTTAAATCCTAGACTTTGGATCCCAGTCCAAGGCATGCAGCAGCTGGGCTATTGGGGTCACTTGGGCCTGGCCCCCCAGCCTCCATCAAAGGCGAGGGAATAATGAAAATGAAGTCATCTGTGTGATATGCCCACCAGTGTGCCATGACTGGCCTAGCTACTGTTTGTTTGCACATATTTTGTTCTTAGCTCTGTCCGATCACGTAGCATGGCATAATTCTAGTCAGTTCAGTTTTAAAACCTTGTAGTTCCCAGTTCCTTGTTATTTCTACTCAAAATAGAAGTAACAGCTCCTAGAGAAGAATGGGCACCCCATGTGTTTCAGCAGAGGCAAGAGGCCTGGCTGGGGCCACTGTGTGTAAGACAGGTAGGGGGATCAGCCTTCCCAAATTTTAGAAGCTCCCAGCATGGAAAAGTCCCGATCGTCTGAACAGGCCCTGGGACCTAATAAACATGGCCCTCCTGCCTGCACTCACTCAGGCCTGGGGCAGGAAGGAGCAGGATATAAACAGCCTGCGTGCATAGTCCAGGCACTGGGCCGCCTGCTCACCCGCACATCCGCACCTCAGACCCAGGGGATGTTTATAATCTGCTAGAGTCTCCAGGACTCTGACGCCCAAAGTCACCACTCAACCTCCCCCATTCCTGGGTGGGTCTGTGTCTTTTTGGGGTGGGAGATCCCACTACCTAGGAGAGAAAAAAAAGGAACGAGAACAGCCTCACAGTCCAAGCCCGGAAAAAGGGAACTAGCCAGGCTGTAGGCACAGGGGAAGATATGGTCCAGCCAGCATCTTGCTGGCTTACAACAAGGAGTCTTGGGGTGCCGTGGGCTATAGTGGAGAGCTGTGCCTTCAGCAGGTCAGATTTAATAGTACGCCCTAGCTGGGGAGATTGGTACTAAGCTGTTTTATTAGAGGTGGCTCTGTGGTGGGGACCTGGGGGCGTATGGCCTTGAGGGTAGCGTCTCAGTGCCTTGCTGCGGTTCTGGAGTGCCATCAGGGAGCTCTGTTTCCAGGCAGTGGCTGTATTTTATTCGCCTGCCCTGGAGAGCCTGGGGCCAGGATGACCATGCAGATTTGCTCACATTCTCCCCAAGGGCAGCTCACAACCCACTGCAGGGAGACCAGACAACTCTGAACACAGTCTCTTACCCCTGGGCAAGGAGCCTTGATAGCCATTGCCAAGGCTCCTGCCCCATCCTCCTGACCTCCAGAGAGTTCATAGGTGTTTAGTGTTATGACTCGCAACCCAGTCTCCCTGGCTGTGTGGTCTGTGTAGTCTGGAGGAAACAGTGATGGTTAAATGTAATCTCCAGTTAGTGAGCAAAGTCCTTTGAGGCTTCAGCCTGAGGGCAGTGAAGAGCTTTGGAGCGTTCCCAAGGGGAGATCTACCCACTTCACTTAGCAAATGCATATTAAGCAACTGCAGTGTGCTCAACGAGTCCTAGGCGTTGGGGGTCAGCGTGGAATACTTCCACTAGCTCCTAGATTTGTGCTTCGGCGGTCAGTGGCAGATGTGACAGTACCCCTGCTTCAGGGGCAGCAACGCATCTTGGAAGAGCTCTGGCTGAACACTTCTGCTCAGCCTTCTGCATCTCCCACATTCCTTGGCAACTGGTGGTTCATCTTCTGAGAAGCCTGGGACCCTGGACTCAGCTCATATGGAGAAAAGCGCTGTCCTCCATATGTGAAGTCTCACCCAGTTTCCATGGGAGGTCAGTTCTCTAGATAGCAGGAGGAAAGAAAAGCCTGCCTGTGTGATGCCGGCCATTTCTGGAACCTGCCTCCCAGGAAAGAAGTCCATCATCACTCTGTTGTTGGAAGGAGCTTCCCAGCCCCTGGCTCTGGAACACACAAGATGTCCCCTTCCCAGGTAGTAGACAGAGGCAGGTGACCACTGCCTGGGGGGTGGGAGTGATACTCCTCGCGGGCGTGCAGCCCCCTCCACTTTAAAAGCAGTCATTCCCATGACTTCATTGCCTCAGCACAGGAAGTGAAATCACTATAAATATCTAACAGAAGAAGAAAGAGTCCTAGGTAAGAGACGCGACCTGCCCACGGCCATACAGTGAGGGAAAGAGAGGCAGAGGTTGGGATGAAAGCTGAGCCTACAGCTTCCCTAATCTTTGCCCTGCTTTAGAGAGAGGTAAGGGGCACCAGACAGGCTAAGGTCAGAGGCGTGTGACCGATCATCAGATGGCCTCCCCCGAGGGCCAAAGGCCAGACAAATGATTTTAAACTCTGTTCACAGCTGCCTGTACTCTGTACACATCACCAGGGCAGAGGATTTATCTGTCAGAGGGTTTCATGCCCGAGTGCCAGGACACTGAGTCAGAGGTCAGGCTGACCCGGCTCTGTCTTCCCAGTGTGCTCTCCTGGCGACCACATGGCTTGCCTGTTACACATGGCTATGTACGGAGGACTTTCTCTTCCATTGTAGTATTCCCTTGCTTTCACCCCGTTATCTCGACCCCCAAGCTAGGTCTGGCTGGGCATTCTGGAATCAGTGTCTTCTTAAGGACATTGCAGATCTCCTCTTCAGTTCTCAAGCGCCACGGGGCCAACAAAGGACATTTTTCTGGCACTCCCATCAAAGGTCTTTTGGTCTTCTGTGTCTGAACCTTCTTTCTGATGCTCATACATTGACTGAGAATGCAGAGCAAAGCTGTCCGTGCTAAGCAATCAGGATAAGTGTGGTTGCACTGCAACAACTAGCAGCCCCCAAATCTGAAAGGGTTGGTGCAGCCAAGGCACCCTCATCACCTATGCTACATGACCCGTACAGGCCACAGAGCCCCTTCCATTAGAACCATCCAGAGATGCAGAGATGAAAACTTCCCCCTTACGCTGGTGACCACAAGCATCACAGCAGGCTTCGAGATTTGTAGACGGCTCATCTACAGAGACCAAGGATATTTTGGAATATCTATTCCAACCACACAGTTCATTCGGTCAAAATTCATCTATCTCTCTTTCTCTTTTTCAGTGCAGTGAAGGGAATCATACCCAGGCCCTAGCATGTGAGAGGCAAATGTCTACCACTGAGGTTCACCCCCAGCCCTCTCTTTTGTCTCTGTTAGTGTCTTATCTCTAAAACGAGGATGATGAGGAGGTACCCATCCCGCTCCTTTGCTGGGAGTTGAGCTAGTAGGATGGAGGTTAAGTTATCAGTACAAGAAGATCCTAGAGCTTTCTGTCAGCTCTCATGACTGGTGCTACACTCGTTTAACGGTGTGACCCTTTCTCCACAGAGCGACCCTGGCTCTCCCCATGTTGTCCCACTTCACCCCTGTCAGTTATTTCCCTGTCAGTGCCTGTCCCGTTTTTGTTCCTTTGTTTTGTTTTTCATTTCCTCTCACTGGAGGGAAATTGAGGACTGAATACCGAGGCAGAGAAAGGTGTGCCCGTGGCCCGTGTGTCTTTCCAACTCCTCCCAGCGGCGTGCAGCTCAAGTTCACTACCAAGTTCTTCGGTGTTGAGAGAAGGAAAATGGAATTTGGGAAAGAATCCTTGCTTGAGATGAAACAGTGGTGGTAAACACAAAAATCGACTAGCCTTTGTTGGAGTTGGAAAAGGCTTTGAAAGCAACACCCATTGGCTCTTTTTTTTTTTTTTTTCAAGGATGGACAAACAGAAGTCCGAAGAGGACCAAAGACTGATTCAGTGTCACACAGGATTTAGAGTCACTGTTAGGACCAGAGCCCACTTCCTTTACCCCAAGCTTGGGACTTTCCACGTACCACCTAAGGGGGCAATACGCTCCACTATCAAGATAGAGTGGGAAGGGACCGCCTTGGAATCATGGCAAGGTCCACTGTTCACAGGGCTCTCCTCCAGCAGAGTTATAAAGCTGAGGGCCTTATAAACATTACCTTATTAAGGCTTCTTGGAAGCCCAAGGTCACAGCTCCTCTGGGTCATGGGACACCAGCTGCAGGTCCCGTGAACGGAGGACCACGTAACATTTTTCACTTGGTTTAGCAAACCTGGTTTCTAATTATAGGGTTTGTTTTACAGTCCCGAGTGGTTTATGAAGGAAGACTTGGAGTCAGTAGCAGTCCTAAAGGCAGGCTGAGAGTGTCAAATGGAAAGACTGGGCAGGGTGGGGGTGTCTGGAGGGAGGGGAGGCCCTACAGCATGGCAGAGGGTAGAGAAAGCAGTCTATGAGCAAGCCAGGCAAGGTGGGATGTTAATTTTCTCTGTCTCACCGGTCAGGTTGCTCTCAGTTGGAAACCCTTCCCCCCAGCCCCCGTCTATTAGCATAATCCTCTGGCACCTGGAGAGAAATGTGGCAGCTGACCTACAGTAGCAAGCAAGTAGAATGATCCCCTTGTTACCCCTGATATGGTACCACCTCCATCCATCACCATGGTCACGCTTCTTATCTGTAGAGACAGGGAGCGGATACTGATTGAGGGTGGGGAGGGGGTTGTTATTATGAAGGTGAATAGCATCCCACTCCTCTGCAGCCAAGCTGGGGCCCAGAACTTGCCAGAACCACCAGCCCCTCCATGCCAAGATTCGGAGGGCCCAGCCCACCAACTGTATTGTCAGGACCCTCCTTATTCAGGACTGCACTGCTCAGTCTATGCCCTCACATCTCAGAGACCCTGCCAATCCTTGCCATGCCTCACATCTCCCAAACCTCACAGCACCTCCATGCCTGAGTCAGCACACACAAGCACACACACAGAGAGACACTCCAGAACCCCTCAGACAGAAATGTTCCACGCATGCCTAAAACTAAGGTAGCTTTTTTCCAAAGTGGGTGTCATTCTACGTTTGGGGAAAATACAAGGGGTTTCTGGTTTTACTTCTACTCTACATTCTACCTTTTAATTTGTGTTAATCTATTAATACAATAGCACTTTATAAAATGTGTAAACGTGGAGTGGAGAGACGGCCCAGTGGTTAGAAGTACTTGCTGCTCTTGCAGAGGATCTGAGTTTGGTCTCTAGCACCCTTGTCTGATGGCTCTCAGCTGTTTCTGACTCCAGACGAGTTCAACAGCCTGAGTTCAATACCCAGGACCCACTAAGGCAAGCTCCCTGCCAGCATTCCCAGCCAGTATTTTGTTTATCGTTTGTTTGTTGTTTATTGGCAGTGTCTCCAGGCTGGCCTGGAACTCATGATCCTTTTGCCTCATCCTCTCCAGTACTGAAAGTGCATGCACGCACACACACACGCACACACACACACACACACACACACACACACGGTGCAGGATAGTGGGTTTTTTTGTTTTGTTTTGTTTTGTTTAAGCCTTTCTTGCCCTGTTCTGAGTCCTTGTAAACTGTTTCCAGGAAGTTTCCTAGACTTCCCAGTAGGAACTGAGCTCAGTTGCTGTGCATCACTGTAACAAGAGAAGCTTGATTAGTAGCCGGTGTGGCGGCCTATCTTCTCCAAGACACAGCGAGAATCCCTAAAAGCAAGCGCTTCCTCTTTATCTTTGAAACACCTAACCTGTCCAGCGTGAGGTCCAGACCTGAGTTAGTATCTCAGCCCCAATAAAGGCATGGACAAATGCATGAGTGCGTTAACTGCACCCCATTCTGAAATCTTCCATGCTTCCTAATGTCACATAGCTGTCATGTCACACAGCACTGGCTTCTCTGCAGAGGGGTTGCTCCTGTCTGCATCTGCCAGTGACATTGCTCTCCCCCAACCCTTCCCTCTTTTTTTTTTTTTTTTTTTTTTTTTTTACCCAGAATTCATTCTCAGAAAACAAGACAGATGTCCCTGGGCCCAGACACAGCTAAAGGCGAATCTACTCAAAGACTTCAGTCACAAGGGCCAATGGTGTCCCTCTTGTTTAGAAACCCGGAAGAAAGGAGTTTTCATTCTTCTCCAAAAAGGAATCTTGGTAAATACCATGTAACAGAAACAGGTGACTTCCCTGTCTTGCCATCATGGTATCCAGTGCAGTGCTTTGCACAAGAGATACTCAGGCATTTTTGTTTGAGCAAAGAAAGCAGCCACCCTACCTGCAGCCCTCAGCAAGCAAGCTCAAAATGCAGGAGAGCAGACCCAGGCAGAAAAGTCCCTCTACACCCTCCTTCAGTGCCCTGCTCACACTCTGCCAGTTGAGCAGAAACTGTGGGCCTTTGTCACAAATTGGGTGTCGTGGATCCCAGTCATCCAGAGCAAGGCAACAGCCAAACAGACGGAAAGCGTGGCTTCCGGTTCAGATCCCTCCTCGGTCATTTATAAAGCAATGAAGGAGAGCGTGGGGCTGCATTTGCACTCAGTTCCCAAGACACAAGGAAAGTGGTGGTGGCAGAAAACATCATGGCTGAGTGATGACAATTGCCTTTGGAAGTGATCCTAAGATAAATGTAACAATAAAGTGGGGCTGGAGAGACGGCTCCGGCTCCATCCAGCTCTGGCTCCGTAGTTAAGAGCGTTTGCCGCTTCTGCAGAGGACCTGGGTTTGGTTTCCATGATGGCTCACAAACACCTGTAACTCCAATTCCAAGGGATTCGATGGCCTCTTCTGCCCTCTGTGGGTACTGCACACATATGGCACACATACATATATACAGGCGAAACACTCATTCACATAAAGTCAATAAATCTTTAAAATATTAAAATTATTATAACAGAACAACAAAATTGGGTATGATAGCCTCATGGAAAGAACTTACAAAGTTAGTTCTCAGCATGTGGAATGAGAGCCTGGTCTAGAGTGTGTGAGAGCTCTGAGCACCACAGTGTCTTGAGTGAATTGTGTAGGATGCAGCTTTCCGTCTAGTAGTGTTGTGGAAGAGACTGTTCCTGCGGAGAGGTAATACACGCACACACGCACACACATGCACGCACGCATGCATGCACGCATCCCAGGAAGGGAACCCATGACTGACCAAAGTACCAAAGTCCGTCTTGTTAGACTAGTGCATTTTTATCAGGGCTACTAATACTAACAAAAGTACGGCTGAGGGGTTACTTACAGGAGTACACCTGAGGGGTTACTTACAGGAATACGGCTGAGGGGTTACTTACAGGAGTATGGCTGAGAGGTTACTTACAGGAGTATAGCTGAGGGGTTACTTACTTATAGGAGTATAGCTGAGGGGTTACTTACAGGAGTATAGCTGAGGGGTTACTTACTTACAGGAGTATAGCTGAGGGGTTACTTACTTACAGGAGTATAGCTGAGGGGTTACTTACTTACAGGAGTATAGCTGAGGGGTTACTTACTTACAGGAGTATAGCTGAGGAGTTACTTACAGGAGCAGGGATGAGTAAAAGCAGCTGCATCACTGAAAAGCTCAGTGCAAGGTGAATGATGACTCCCAAAAGTTACAAGCCTGGAACACCTTGCAGGCAGCGGCACAGGTCTGAGAGGGCTCTCTGCAATGCAGCCAGTCTAGAGCCCCCTTCCCTGGAAGCACTTTACTCCTCCTAGAAAGCTGGGCCAGGATCCTGGAGAATCTTCTAAATCTTTCCCTTTGCCTCCCGCCTCCCCCCCCCCCACTTACCCAGACATGTTACTGTTACTTTGTGTCTGACTCTGAGTCTGCTCTTCCTCTCCCTCCCCTCTCTCCCCTTCCTCTCTCTCCCGACAGGGAGTATTTCAGCTCTAAGGAAACAACAGGTTGATCCTATTAGAGGTGGCTCTAAGGAAACAACAGGTTGATCCTATTAGAGGTGACTGTCACCTGTCAATCATAGGGCTTTAACCCTCTACCTCTTTTGGTTTCTGTGAACAGGGAAATTTCTATGGCCCAAGACTCATGCACTCAGTGATGTAAAACTTGCTACTGTAGAACGATGGGATGGATGGGTGACATGATAGGTAGATGGTCTCTGATTCGGGTTAAAGAGTCTTTGTAGTATCTTTTCTAACCTGCTCAAACAAGAATCTCAACTGAAAACTACCTCGCCCAGATTCCTGAGCTCTGGAGGAGGGCACTGTGCTGAAGCTGTTCGAATCATCAACACATACATGGTCATGTATGTAGCAATGTCTCCTCACTCACGTCCAGGGTTGAATTATATGCCTTTCTCAAATTAATATATTGAAATCTTAGTCCTCCCCGCCACAGAATTTGGCCCTGTGATAGGTCCAGACTCCTACCTTGAAGTCCTCGCCATGATGGAATATGCTTTGAACAATGAACGAAAGCAAAGTCTTTCTCCCAGGAGCTGACTTTGGCAGAGTATTTCATCACAGCAACCAGAAAGAGAACTAAGACATGGACTTTATTTGGAAACGGGGCTTTCCAGGTGTGACCAGGATGGACTCACATGAGCATCCAGTGAGACGGCGGTCTCTTAAAAGGAGGGGGCTTTCGAGACAGACACAGAAGTGAGGCCATGTGAACATGGAGGCAGAAATGGATCAGCCACTCTAGCAAGATTAAGCTTCCTTTACTCGGTTCCTGAAAGAAATAACACACTATGACACACTAGGAATGGTGTTTTACTGGCTCTGCAGGCATCACTTAGTCTAGCCAAGTAGAGTCAGAAGAGTAATCATGACACCCTGATGGCAAGAATGGCCTTGACCTGACCGGACAACGCTATTGTTATCCAGCTTGAACATTTCGGTACACACTTAACCACATGCACACTCACCTGCATAACTGAGGTGTTCTTAATATTTATTTATGCTGTGTGTGTGCACATTCACACGCTTGAATGCATGTCTGTGCACCACATGCATGGAGTCCCCTCAGGGCCAGAAGAAGGCATCAGATGCTCTGGGACTGGAGCTATAGATGGTTGTGAGCTGTCATGTGGGTGCTGGGAATTGAACCCACATCCTCTGGAAGAGCAGCCAATGCTCTTAACCGCTGAGACAGCTCTCCCGCCCCTGTGATGTGTTCTTTTGCACTATTTGGTGTACAGTCAGGGTTGTCCCCAGGTTCAAATGATCAAGCCCCTGCCCCATGCCGGTAATAGCAATAAGTCTGACACACAGCCCCTCTGTCCTCTCCAGTGTTCTTACCACCCCTTTCTTACATACAGTACCCCAGTTATGCCAGGTCTTGGTGGGAAGTGTGCTGCCCCTCTGGGCAGTGTCAGCCCCTTTGGTCCAGTAAGTCCACTCACTGTGGTGGAAAGATATGAAGGACCAAGCTGGGCCAATCTCAGCAAGTTACTGCCTGAGTTGTGGGTCAAGTTCAGGACTCCCAGAGGGGCCATAGGGATGACAGCCAATGTTCCCACTAGACCAGGAAAAGGTCCCATGCCAACTAACCAGGGCCTTTTAATGCAATCCATTCCTATTTCCTGTCAGCCCCGTGCCAGGCTGTCACGAAGTTTTGGGAGAACTATGGTGCACATTGTTCCCTCCACGTCCCCAACCAGTCTTCCTTGGCGAGTAGCACAATGAGTTTGTTGCTTCCTTCTCCAGGACAATGGGGCAGCTCACCCACCCCTGCCATCCCCAGTGATGCTCCCTCAGGCGCTGCATAGTGAGATTCTGTCTTGACTTGTCTGTGCAGGAGACTCGGGGAGAGAAAAAACTAATTCAACCTGGCTGCTCACACATTTACCCACCTCACCCACACCCAGATGCATCGTTTCCCTCCAGTGACATTGTACCATGTGTCTTCTGCACCATGCACTTTATGAAACCTCAATATGTTGTGGGAAGCTTTCTAGGGTGATGTCTTTGAGAAGTAATACATCCTCTATTCTTCCAGCTGACCTGCTAATGGGAGTACATTTTTGAGAGGATGGTTTGATCACAAAGCAAATAATTATAAAAATTTTGAATTACTTTCCTCAAAAAAACAACTTGTTGGGCCGGGCAGTGGTAGTACACACCTTGAATCCCAGGACTCAAGAGGCAGAGCTGGCAGATCTCTGAGTTTTCAGCCAGCCTGGATTACAGAGTGAGTTCCAATGACAGCCAGGGCTACACAGAGAAACCCTGTCTTGAAAAATCAACAAATAAACAAACAACAACTTGTTAGGACAGTGTGATGGCTCAACAGATAAAGGCGTACAGTGATAAACAGATTTTGACCTCTGGAATGAGAAATGGACTCCCAGAAGCTGTCCTCTGACCTCCATGTACACTATGGTACACACACACACACACACACACACACACACACACACGTGTGTGTGTCTGTATAATTTAAACAACTTAAGAAAAAAGAGGTCTGGGGCTGGAGAGATGGCTCAGTGGTTAAGAGCACTGCCTGCTCTTCCAGAGGTCCTGAGTTCAATTCCCAGTAACCACATGGTGGCTCACAACCATCTGTAATGAGATCTGGCGTGCGGGCATACATGGAGGCAGAACGTTGTATACATAATAAATAAATAAATAAATCTTTAAGAAAAAAAAGAAAAAAGAGGTTTATCTTGGCTCACAGTTTGAAGATACAGTCTATCAGAGAGAGGAAGTCAGGGGAGCAGGAAGCACAAGGCTGGTCACATTGTGTCCACAGTCAGGAAGCAGCAAGTGTTGGGGTCGGTGCTCAAGTGTTTTCTCTTTTTCATTCAGTCTCAGCCTCTAGCTTGTGGGATAATACCACCCACATTCAGAGTGGATCCTCCAACCTCATAGATCTTCACAGACACTCTCAGGGAGATGTTTCCATAGTGATTCCAAATCTAGTCAAGCTGACAGTGAAGAGGAGCCATTAGGAATTTCAGCAGTGAAGAAGGCACATGGCCTCACCTCCCAGATTCAAATATCAGTGAAGAAGGCAAGTGTTCTCACCTCCCAGATTCAAACATCAGTGAAGAAGGCAAGTGGTCTCACCTCCCAGAATCAAACAGACACCATTGAAGAAGGCATGTGAAGGGGGCTGCTGTTTTTGGGGTTTTTTTCTTTGTTTGCTTGTTTTGTTTCTGTTTAGACAGGGCCTCACTCTATAGCTTTTGCTGGTCTGGAGCTTGTTATGGAGACAAGGCAGGCCTTAAATTCATAGAGATCCGCCTGCCTCTGCCTCCTAAGTGCTGTGATTTAGACATGTGTCTATATGTCTGGCTTGTTTGTTTGTCTGTTTGTTTTGAGATAGGGTTTCTCTGTGTAACAGTCGTGTCCATCCTGGAATTCACTTTATTTGTTTGTTTGTTTGTTTGTTTTTGTTTTTCGAGTCAGGGTTTCTCTATGGCTTTGGAGCCTGTCCTGGAACTAGCTCTCATAGACCAGGCTGGTCTTGAACTCACAGAGATCCGCCTGCCTCTGCCTCCTGAGTGCTGGGATTAAAGACGTGCGCCACCACCGCCCGGCGGAATTCACTTTATAGATCAGACTGTCCTCAAACTCATTAAGATCCACCTGCCTCTGCCTCCCAAGTGCTGGGATTAAAGGTGTGCACCACCACCAATAAGCTTATTTGTTTTTTTTCACCACCCAGCTTGAAGCTTAACTTAATTTAGTAATTTTTTTGGTTTTGAGTTTTGTTTTGTTTTGCTGTTGCTTTTGTTTGTTTGTTTTCAGTTTTTCGAGACAAGATTTCTCTGTGTAACCCTGGTTGTCCTGAAATTTAGCAGGCTGGCCTTGAACTCAGAGATCTGCCTGCTTCTGCCTCCCAAGTACTGTTAACTTAGGGGTTATAGACCCTGCATAAAACATAATTTTTCTCACCTCTGAGCTGTACCCTTGGGGAGAATAGGTAGGAAGTCAAGGCTACAGACAAGGGAAAGACTGGGGGTTGAAGTAGGAAATAAGGGCTGGAGAGACGGCTCAGAGGTTAAGAGCACTGGCTGCCTTCCTGAGGTCCTGAGTTCAATTCCCAGCAACCTCATGGTGGCTCACAACCATCCATAATGAGATCTGGTGCCCTCTTCTGGCCTGCAGGCATACATGCAGGCAGAACACTGTATACATAATAAATAAATCTTTTAAAAAAAAGAAAGAAAGAAAGAAAAAAGATGAAATGAAATTCATAGTCATTCTGAGACCCTCAGAGCCAGAAGGGACTTTCCAAGCTGTTATCCAGCCTCTACTTGCATTCTCTAATGGCAGAGAGCTTCCTGTTTTACTGAGAAAGCCCATCTGCCCCTATCTTCCTTCACGTCTCTAATGATGGTTTCAAGGTCTTTCCTGAACTTGAGAGTATAGCTCGGGTGCCAGAGTGCTGTTCTAGCATGCACAAGCCGTGGGTTGGATCCCCAACACTGCTTAAACCTGTGTGTGATGGCATACTCCTGGGATCTCAGCACTTGGGAGGTTGACAAAGCATCAGGAGTTGAAGACCAGCACTGTCCACAGAGCAACCAACCTGGGCTACCTGAGACCCTGTTTTCAAAACATAGTCTCTCCCGTGTCTCCACCTGTACAAACTAGAGCTTCTCTTTAGTCCCTTGCAGAGGGAGAGGCAACCCTATCTTCCCTTTCTCTTTAGTCCATGTCATGACAATGGATTTTTTTCAGGGGTGAGGGGGAGGCAGGGACAAAGTCCTTCTCCATTGCCCAGGCTGGACATCAATTCCTGGACTAACGCTGTCCTCCTGGCTTAACCGCCTGAGCAGCTGGAACAATAGACGTGCACCAGCACACCTGACTGGATCTTCTGACAACCATGCTGTTATCACAGGTAAGTCGGAATAGCGTGATGCTGCCAAGCTCTTGAGTGGGTGCAGTAGTGGGTCCCCACAGCTCATATGCACAGTGCAGGCCTGAATTAGCAAGGTCTCCAGAGCGGGTGTTCCCTGGTGATTCTATTGAGCTGGTTTTGTCTGCCCTCTGGGCTCTGGAGGTAGCGCTTTATTCTACTCAACTGGACCCCGGGGGCTGGAGAGAGGATGTTTTTCTCCCAGAACCCTTTGTCAGATGCTAACTCCCATGCGGAGACTGAGGAAGGGGATGTGATGAGCCTTCTCCCCCGACACCGCCTCTCACTTGCATGCCAATGAATGCAAGCGTGGCATCATCTTCCAGCCTGAGGAAGGAAGCGGGGACATCAGCAGTGACTGCTTTGTGCCAGGCCCTTGGGAATGGAGTGCTTCCTCAGCTCCGTTCTAAGGAGGGGGGAGGCTAGCTTCACAGATGTTAGCCCCTCAGGCATCTAGGGGTAGAGCTGACCCCAGCCCCCTCCTGTCTCCTGCTCACACCATTTCCCAGGATGCACCACCACCATGCCAAGCCTCATGGCCACTGTCACAAAGGCAAAACTTCAGAGTGCCAGAGGTAACTTTGCCCATACTCAGAGCCGGGTATAGTAGAGGCAGAAAGAAGCACAGACCTGTCCACCTCCAGAAAACTCTTCCCTCAAGGACCATGTGGTAGGTGAAGAGTGTTTTATTATTGTATCCTCCTAGTTGATGGGGAGCCAATTAAGATCAACAGTGTGGGCCAGGCATAGTGGGTGACACATGCCTTTAATACCAGTACTCAGGAGGCAGTGGCAGGTGGATCTTTGTGAGTTCAAGGCCAGCCTGGTCTACATAGTGAGTACCAGGACAGTCAAGGCTATGTAGACAGACCCTGTCTAAAAAAAAAAAAAAAAGATAACAGTATGTCTAACTTGTCACCCCCATACCCTTGGGATACCCTGCTTGGATCCACACAGTATGGCATGAGTCCATGAGTCTACTAGCAGGGACATGAACGGTAGGAGCAGATCATAGAGTGTGGTCCCCAGGAAAGGAAAAGATGGACAGTCTCAGGTCCTTCCCAGCCTGGGGTCCAGGTGTCTATGAATCAGACTTTGAATAGTAGGAGGATATGGCTACCGAGTGTGGACATTGAGGGGAAGGCCTGGGCCATGAAGGGCGGGGACAGAGTGACGGCCCTCGATAGAGGGCATGGCTAACCACTGGAAGAAGCTCTCTGCAGGTCTCAGAGCCGAGCATCCAGCTGCCCACTAACAGCAGCCCCTCCCTACGCATTTCTGATCAGCCCTGTGGGAAGCCTGGGGACTCAGAGCTTGGATAGAAGTCACCCCTTCCTAGAGGAGCCTGTGGTAAACCAGGCAGGCAAATGGGTAAGACAGTGTGCGATGAGCCCTAGGAAAGATGCCAGCGGGGCAGGTCGTGGGGCATCCTGAGGTGGCCAGGGATGGTGGCTGAGAGTAGAGTAGAAGCAGGGAGAAGAGCTAAGGCCTTGGGTTGTGTGTGGTGGTGCAAACCATGATAACCAACATGGAGACCTGAGAGTCCTAGACCCAATTAGGCCATAGAGTGAGGCACTGAAAAAGAGGCTGCGGTTGTTCCTTAGGATGAGAGAGACTCCCCGCTCCGGCTCGCCTGACTTCAAGAGCCTGCTCTATCTGGGCCCTGAACCTCAATTGCACAGGGATAGAAGTGGCCGCTCAAGGTCCTGGATTTCTGGAGAAGAGATTTGCCTTCCCT
Source organism: Ondatra zibethicus (assembly GCA_004026605.1). NCBI lineage: Eukaryota > Metazoa > Chordata > Mammalia > Rodentia > Cricetidae > Ondatra > Ondatra zibethicus. The sequence goes on along the minus strand of PVIU01000049.1, from coordinate 319,319 downwards.
GGGGCCTGCCATGTGTCACCGTTCCCATCACCCGCTGAGCCCCAGCAGCCTCAACTGCTGTCTTTCTCTTGGGGGATTCTCAAAACATCCCAGGGCCCGGTTGTCCAGTCCTGGGACTCAGAGCAACGGGAGAGGAAGGAAATTCTCACACACAGCTCTCCCCCAGGAGTTTGCTAAGTTCCCAGGCTGACAACTGGCAACCCTCAGAAGTCCGTCCCCCACTCCCTTCCTCCTTTCTTCCCTGCCTCCTCCTCCCCCTGCTGCCCTTCTCCAGTTTAATAACTTCCACATGGGCTCTGGCGGCTGGAGCCAAGCCCTCAGCATTGTCTGAAACCTCCAAATTTAGAAGAAATATGAAAATTGTCAACCACTCCTTCCTTAGGGGGTAAAAGAAACATTCGGCACCAGGGGCAGGTCAAGGCGAGGCAGTCACGTGGCTGGCGCCCTGGCCAATGGGGGGCCCAGGGAGGACTCAGCACCCGCCTTGCCCCAACACCAGTCTCGCTTCTTCAGCTCATATAAGGTAAAAGGCAGCGAGGCCTCCGTGGCCAGAGAGCCACGGGCAAGGGGCTGAGCAGAGGGGGGTCCGATGCCAGTTGTTTAAAAATGCCCCTGTAGCATCAAGAGGTGCCAGAACTGAGTCAACTTAGTTGAGAAGCAGTGACACCCACAACCGTACCCCAAATAAGCTGAGCCTCCACCTCTGAAGAGTCCTCCCTGGGCCAGACAACAGCCAAGGTAAGGACCAGCCACAGACATGGGTCCTAGAGCGGGCCTCCGGGGTTTCCTCCCAGGGGCTCTCATCCGTGCTGTCTGCTAATTGAATTGCTATGGGCCATCTGCCTTTCTGGATCTGTTTCCCTATTTGTACCAGGACTGGATCCGATGATCACCAAGCATTGGCCCAGCCCTGGCCAGCTCCAGTCCTATGGGCTTGTTGACTGCTTCTGCTGAATGAGGAATGAGGGTCTGAGCCGATGTCCTTGGCAGGCCAAGCTCCCACGGTGCCACATCTGGGCAGTTAGCCCTGTCTCTACCTTGACAGCATTCTGCCTTCTTGTACCAGGTGTTCACACCACAACTCCAAGAACCTGGGGCTCCTATTAAGGAAAACTGTTTCTGAATAACGGTTCTAAAAGCCAAAGCTGGGGAAGCAACCGTGTATGCTCAGGCAGCCAGGGAGTAGGAGGCAAAGGGCTGGAAGGATGGGGAGCTGGCGGTGTGTAATAGGCGGGGAGAACTAGGAAGGGACACTGGGGAGGTAAGGCCTGAACTTTATCCTAAATATGCATTCAGTGCTGGATTATATGGCCCTGGGCAGGTACCCATCCCTCTCTGGGCCAGCTTGTCCACCAAGATGTGTAACTGGACCAAATGGTCTAGAGATACAGGGTGTGGCTTCTGAGCCATGGAGGGGGGGGGGAAGTCCCTCGGGATTCCTGGGCTATACCACCTTTTGGGCATAGATTCTGCATTCAAGCAATTTGGTCAAAGCCCTGAGGGCTGTTGGAGGCTGAGAGCCTAAGGTGATGGAGAGCACCCTCAGGGTGTCTAGCTGAAGCCCTAGATCTGGTTTTCCCAGGGTGCTATGCTGCCTCTGGTGGGCTCAGGGGTGATGTCTGATGCAATAAGCCATAAGTGCGGGACCTTGGGCCAGGAATGGGGTGAAGAAATCACAGAGGGTTTCCAGAACCTTGGAAGGCAGGCCTGTGATGGGCACCGTGGGAGCCAGGTGGAGCTCAGGTTGGAACACACAGGCAACATCCAACTCCTTGGGCCTACACAGTAGTCCCATCTGGGCCCCGAACAGAGCACAGTCCTCCAGTTTCAGATTACACAACATCTGTTCTTCTTGCATCTGGTCACCCAAGGCCATATGGCTCAGAAGGGATGGGGCCCAACTCTGGGCTTGTTTACATACCAAAGTGCTTGGTCCAGTCATCAGCCATCCCGGCTTAGGCTCCTTCATCTATGGAATAGGTACAGTTTAAGTTCTCACCCCATATGGCCATGGTGAGGAATAAGAGACATATATGTCTCAGCTATGTTTAGGGAGAGGAAATGAGACAGAGGGAGGGAGGAAATGCCCAGAGCGCCCTAAAGAGAGAAGACTCTGGAAAGAGAGAGGTAGAATAAAGCCCAGTCAGAGGAAACAGGCAAAGAGCAGCCAGCTTTAGACCGCTCCCTTTGCTCTCACCTCTGCCTGGAGTTAGGCACCAGCCCTGCAAGACCCCAGAGCTGCAGGGCAACCCGAGACCTTCAGGACACAGCTGGGCATCAGCAACCCCGGAGAGAAATCATAGCTCTGGGTCCATCCGCTGACAAGAGAGCCAGGGCAGAGTGTGTGTCTGCCCAGCCAGGGGCTCCTTCAGGTACTGTAAATAAGAATTCTATTGCTTTCTTTTGTTGAACGCTTAGGAGATCCAGGAATCTGAGAGTTTTATATGCATTAACTCAGTGGAACCTTGCAAGACTGGGGGAGCTAGGTGCAATCGCTCCTGTTTTACAGAGAGGTCTGACACTGTATGTGTGGTGGCTGCCCTAGGCTGCTCTCTCTACCAAAAGCCTCCAACTTCTTGCTTTGCTTATGGCCACATGGACCTCCTAGCAAACGTCCAATAAATTTCATGGATAGAATATGTATGGGGCATTCCCAGGAGCCAGACACCAGCTAAATGGTTTGCATTATTGTAGTTCTCCTAAGATTATTCTTGGGAGAGATTAAATGATCCCAGTGTCCCTGGATATGGCATAAACCACAACCCACCCAAGCTCTCACCATGAGAAATTAGGTAGGAGGCATGAACCCAGCCTCCACCTGCCTGCTCTTCACCTGGCCCCTAGATGCCCTGAGTGCTGATGAGGAAGCTGGACATGTGGAGGAGACTCCCATCTCAGGGTTTGTACTGGGGCTTGTTGAATGTCTCCCAGCTGAGGCTACTGCTATCCCTCATCCGTGGGACTGTCCCAAAACAGAGGAGACAGGCACTGGTCCCGTAGCCACACTACAGCTCTGTGGCCAACCTCAGCCCTTTCTCTTGCTGGCTAGAGAAAAGCTAATACAGCTCTGCAGAATGGAAAGTTCCAGACCCTGAGTTGCCACAGACCCAAGCTTTGAGTGACTCCCCAGGTGAGACTACTCTTAGGAGGTCTCCAAGGTCCTTGATGGTGGCCCTGCCACTTCTTTCAGTTTTCCATCAGAACTGCCCCTGGGGCGCAGGTCCTGGAGTGGCTCAGAGAACCAGGAGAAAGCTGGGTGTGGTGACGCATGCCCTTAATCCCAGCACTTGGGAGGCGGAGGCAGGTGGATCTCTGTGAGTTCGAGGCCAGCCTGGTCTACAAGAGCTAGTTCCAGGACAGGCTTCAAAGCTACAGAGAAACCCTGTCTCTAAAAACCAAGAAAAGAAAAAAAAAAGAAATGTTTCCCTGTTTTTTGTTCAGTTTTAAACAACCTCCTGAGCACAGAGGCCAGAAGTTTTCCAGCTTACACCTGGAGCGGGGCTGCTGGGTCCTGGGTGTGGCCTGAAGATAGCATGAGAAGTCACTGTGTGTGTGTGTGTGTGTGTATGTGTGTGTGTGTGTGTGTGTGTGTGTGTGTGTGTTCCATCAGGCTATTTCTACATGTCTCACTGAGCAGACCCCTATCCTTGACCACATTAGAAATGATAGGCTTTCTTGAAATATATATATATATATATATATAAAACCTACTTTATTTTGTGTACATCAAATAATGTAAGGAAGAGGGCTGAGGATGTAGCTCAGTAGTAGAGCATTTGTCTAGCATTGGTTCATTCCTAGTACCACAAAAGAAGGAAGGGGAGCGGGGCAGTAGAAGAAGGAAGGCAGGAACACTCATCCGCATGGATACCTAGGAATTTACCCTATCAGAGCGCCTATATCACACACACTCTTAGGAAGACCCTGGGGTGGGATCTGAGCAATAGTCACCCTGGTGCACCCTGGGTCCAATGCCTGGGAGTGAGCTGCAGGGCTTGGGTGGGTAAAGTCCGGGAGCAATCACTGCTCACAGCCTGTTTAGACAAACCCCACGGGGACCTGACATCAGCACACATTGCGAGAGCTCTGGGGTCAGCCATTTTCCTGCTTGCAAAAGAATCCATTGGTGGCAGTCTCACAAACACCACAAACCTTTTCTCCAATTTGAGACACGCCTGATGCATAGTGGGCCTTGCCCACGCTGCTGGCCCACACAATCCAGCTCCTTCAAGTCACTTTTGGGTCTGTTGAGAAGGCAGAGTTCTGTGGGGGTGGGGCAGGGGTCCCCCCGAAACGAGGCAAAGATGATCAAAGTGCTGTAAGAATGAGGTGAAATCACAGGAAGCCAGGATCACAGGGCCAGGTTTGCATGGGCTGCTTGGGTTTGAATCTTGCGTTTGCCTGGAAGCAGCTACCGGTCCGTGAGCCTCCACTACACCATCTGTAAAGTAAGGAGATCGAGCTACTTAATGACAAGGATAGTTTATTGAGCTGCTTGGATTTGAGGAGCTGAAGCTTTTGAAGCCCATGGAGCAATGACTGGCACACAGGGCCTATGCAAGAAAACGGAGCTGCCACAGCCCCAGGCAGCTCCTCAGGGAGGGGATGTCCTTCTGAGTCCTAGCTTCTTGGATGCTGAGGACTAGTATGCTCTCATTCCTTCAAAAATAACAGTTCTCAGGACTAAAGAGATGGTTCAGTGGTTAAAAGCACTGGCTGCTCTTCCAGAGGACCTGGATTTAATTTCCAGCACCCACATGGCAGCTCACAACTGTCTGTAACTCCAGTTCCAGGACTTCTGACAGCCTCACTTAGGAATATGTGCAGGCAAAATACAAATGAACATAAAATAATGATAATGATAATAATAATGAAACTATAGAAAAAAAGAGAAAAATAACAATTTTCTAGCCAGGTCTGTTAGCACACGCCTGTAATACTCAGAAGGATCAAGAATTCATGGCCATACTCAGCTACATAGTGAGTTCCAGGCTAGCCTGGGCTACAGGAGATCCTGTCTCAAAAAACAGTTCTCACACTGGGGATGTTGTGAGCCAATGGCAGAGTGCTAGCTTGGCACATGAGGGCCCCTGTGTTCCATTCCGGGCACTTTCATTTCCCAAATTGCTGTCTATCAAGGCCTCCTTGCCCTGTGCCCTGAGGTAAGTACCTTCATCCCTTGGGTCAACCAGAGGCTCAGAGGGGTCTGATTATTTGCTCAAAGTCACACAGGGATTTGATTTGGCACTCAATCCCAAATCTGGCTGACTCCATATGCTTAAGCGTGGTTTTCTAGAACCAGACAAGAGAGCCGTGAATCACAGAGCCAGTTCCAGCTTGATAGGACACTTGGCATTTAAGGGAGGAAGCTCTGTGTCTTCCGAATTTAGAATAACGATGGTGACAAACTAGACAGAACCCCCCACTCTCAACCAGCTGAGGACAGAACATGCAGATTCCAGTCAGACCCTTCCGGTGAGCACCTGCTAGGTGGTTTGTGTCCAATTGGAGGCCTCGTCAGTCCTGGGCTGCCTCTTCCTCACAGAGCCCTTCAGAGTCTTACAGAAGGAACAGTGAGCTAGGTCAAGAAAAGGTGACCCTATGGCACCTCCCCACAAGCCATGTCCGTCTGTACTCCTGTGGACCCTAACTGTATCACAGGGAGGCAGCTAAAAAGAACCCTGCCCGGCCGAACCAACTCTCTCTGCCCTTCCTCCTCTGCTTCACCCAGCCAAACAGGAATGGGAACAAGTCAAAACAAGCTACCTTGCATAAGTAGTAGCCAGGATGCCACCCCTCATTTGCCAGCCTTTCTTGAGCCAGTAGATCTCAGGCATATAGTCACCAACCTCGAAGAGCCTAGGGTATCCCTTAAGGTGAACTGGACAAGGGCCTGGCCCTGGCTCTGTAGCCATTACACTTAAGGCAGTGCTGTACCCTGCTGAGATCTACAGGTCCTGATACACCATTTGGAATGGGGGGGGATGCTCATGACCAGTTCATGTAGACACCAAGACTCCACCTGAGGGGAAGCTGATAGATGGGGGAGAAAAGGGGAGCAGGATAGAGAGGAGATGGTAGGTTGAGGACTTATTTTTGTTTTGTTGTTGTTGTTGTTGTTTATTTGTTTGTTTTTTCAAGACAGGGTTTCTGTAGCTTTGGAGCCTGTCCTGGAACTAGCTCTTGTAGACTGTAGACCATGCTGGCCTCGAACTCACAGAGATCCACCTGTCTCTGCTTCCTGAGTGCTAGGATTAAAGGCGTGTGCCACCACCGCCCGGCTAGGAATTCTAAGAGGCAAAACTGCAAAGAAAGCTGTTCTTTAGTTCTTTAGTTCTGTCGATACTTTTCTTTAATCTGTTACCCTTCTCCAAAACACCATCAGACCAAAGACCCCAGAGGAGCAGGGAGATGAGGGAATACGACCATACATGTCAAGTAAGGGGACAGAAGAGTCGGGACAGGGAATCAGCGGACTATAGTCACCAACTTCAAACATCTTGAGAGATTCCAGAGGAGCAGGAATTCTGCAGCTCAGAGGACAGCACGTGAAGCCCCAGAGATGCCCATGGCATCTGCCCTCCAGAGGGGAGTCTCCAATAGTCTGTTCCTGGGGGCGGGAAGGCGGGGCATTTGGAAGTAATGAGCTTCTTATCCCAAGAAGCATGTAAGATTAGCAGTGACGACAGAGAGAAAAGTCAGGTATCAGAGTCCCTATAGGGACTTTCCCACCAATGGCCTGCAACTTCGCATGCCTTTCCTGGCTGCCATGGGACAACCATGGAGCATAGGTCACTGACTGCCTGCATGTCAGATTCTAGACTGATATGACGTCAGTTCTGCTCTGACTTTGCGCAGGGGCTTCCTGGGCTCCCCTACCCCCTACTTCCTCTTATTCTACTGTGATCTTTTGCTCTTCCCAGGGGACTCCTAGGCTTGACCAGAGAGACCTAGATACTATTTACAAGAACAAGGTCCCTGGAGACTATCCATCCAATGGCCTCCCAGCATGCAGGAGTGAGATCCATGGGGGCAGAGTCTCTGAGAGCCCATTCACATGCTCCAGAGAGTCTGCATGGAGAGTCTACCAGGGTCACAGGAAAGCAGTTGATTTACAATCAAGATGCCTCGGCTTTTCCTTCAGCTCCCTCCTTTTCCCCCAAGCAGTGGGTGTGAATGGAAGCTGATGAGGAAAGCAGCAGCTTCCCTAGCCTGAGTCACAAAAGTCAGTATGGTGAGCTAGGACGCAGGAGCAAGTCCAGGTAGTCCACTACCTTCTAGAGCCTGGGGAGGTGCTCAGGGACCAGTCAGGCTTGGGGAAAGTCCTGGAGCAGTGGAGACAAACAGCAGCCAGGCCAACAGACAGGGCAGGGATGCTCAGCACTAGAGCCTTCCTAAGCCCAGAGTCCAGGTTTCCCCTGGATAAATACAGACAGTGTGGAGCGGATGCTTGGGGGATTGTGAGTGATAAGCCCCTGTCTCAGGCTGGCTAACACTAGAACACTTTATGATATGCTCCCCCTGGTAACCTGGTGACTTCTGGGTAAAATAGTCCTTGTATACAGGCATCAGAGCTCCATCTCCTCATGTCAATGATAAAGAAGCTGAGGAGAGGCTTCCCCAAGATCACACTGTCTAAGTACATGCATCCTGTAGGGCTCCTTTGCCTTCTAGCCAATGTTGGAGGCTCCTCATACCAAAGGCAGGGACAGAGGAGAGGCGGGTACCCAACCAGAAGGTGCCAGGGTCCATTATCAGCTAATAGCAACCAATTGCCAGTTCCTGCTGTTCTGTCTTCTGAGTCCCTTTATGTGGCTAGAGATGGTCCCCAAGCTATTGGAACTGCAAATGGGAGGCGGCCTCTTGAAAAAGGAACCACTGAGGCTGGGATGGGGAAGCCCTTGGTTCTGTTTGATTCTGCCTAGCTCTCTATATGACTGACCTTAAACAAGAGGCCTCAATGTGTTCAGCAGGGTCTAGATCCGAGGAGCCAGAAAAGCAGAGGAACCCCCCACCATGATGTATTACCTCGCTCATCTTAGCTTTTCCCGGGAGGCTTGGCAGAGGGAGTGGGTGGGCCACAGGAAGAAAACAGCAGCCTCCAGATTCCTCTATGCCCAAGCTTTGCTTTCCAGCCAAGAAATTCCCAGAGAGAGAAAAATCGTGGAAGCAAGAGTGGTGTGGTGATTCACGCCTGCAGTCCAGCACTCAGAAACCTAAGGGAGACTGCTATGAGTTCAGAGCTAGCCTGGAGTACATGGTGAGGTCAAGGTTAGCCTGAGCCGTGCACTAGGAAATCCTAGTGGTGATAACGGGACTCTGGGACATAATGGCTCAGACCTTTAGTTCCAGCACTTGGAAAGAAGAGAGGCAAGTCCATCTCTGTGAACTCAAGGCCAGCCTGGTCTACATAGTGAGTTCTATTACAGCCAGAGCTACACAGTGAGATGCTACCTTGAAAAAAAAAACAATCAATAATAATTAAAAAAACAAACCTAATAAATAAATAAAATTAAGCCAGTGAGGGAAATTAAGACCAAAAAACGTCAGCACAGCATTCCAGGTAGCAAAGCAAGTTAAAACTGGAAGAGGACCAGGGCCTCTGACTCCCAAGTCAGTGCCCTTTCCATGGTCACAGTGTTTTCCAGGATAATGGGCACAAAAGCCATCCTGGTATGAACTTGGGTCAGTTTACTTCAGTGTCTCAGACTCCCACACAAGAAATCTAACCTCCTTCCCTCCCTGGAACTCAATTTCTTCCTGGAAACAGGAGAAACAGAAGCATCAGGACCCAAGACCAGTATCTAGCAGACACTAGGTGTTTCCTAGGACCCAATGCTAGCACCCAGCAGATCCGCAGACTTTCCCAAGTGGACCCTGCTGCCCTCACCTCAGCTTTTCCTTCACAAATAGCAGGGGACATCCCATCAGGTTGGACCCCTACCAGCCCCATCCCAACCTAGACCCCATGGCTGGGCTCCATCCAGATCTGTAGGCTCCAGCCCAGCTTCCCTCTGAGAAGTTTTTCTTACCATAAAAGGGCAAGTGTGCCTTTCTAAGCCCTGCTGGGGAAAGGCTGAGTTATTTTTAGATGTAGGATTTATTCCTAACCCAAGATGGAGCTGTCCCTTTGCACCACAGCCCCTTCCCCAGCTGCTGCTGTCTCGTGTCCCTTTACCCTCATTTGTGGCCATCCCCCCCACACTACCACACACGCGTGCACGCGCACACACACACACATCACTACATGTGCGTGCGCATACATACACACACCACCACACCACCACCACCACACACATGCACATATACACACACACGTGTGCACACACGCACACACTACAACACATGTGTGCGCACGCACGCACTACCACTACACGCGCATGTGCACACATACACATACCCACACACACACCACCACATGCGTGTGCACACACACATACCCCCAACACACACGTCTCTCCTCTCCTTTCCTTCTCCTCTCCTCTCCTCCCCTCCCCTCCCCTCCCCTCCCCTCCTCTCCTCTCCTCT
>PVIU01000049.1:284613-309691 GCA_004026605.1 Ondatra zibethicus | reverse complement strand
GGAGAAGGAAGTCATGATTATTCCATCTTCAAAGCCAGGGAACTTAAGGCCTTCTCTCCCACTTTCCTCCCAGAGGCCCCCTGTGTTAACCAATGACATCTTTCAGTCAATAGATGAGGTCAGGACCTTAGCTGGATGTCAGCTGACTTCAAGCATTCCTTTTGCATCCCTTGCTTCGCCTCTCTGCACTCCAGGGTTCTCATCCAAACAAGGGCGTGAGACCAGGATGCACCAAAATTTCAGGTCCTACTGCAGCAGCGAGGAAAGGGAGATGAGGACACAGGGGTGAGTTGGGAGAGTCCTGTCATCAGGAGCCCCTTCTCCTACTATGTCCTGCACATGTGGCTCCTGACATGCAGAGAGGGGGAGACCCATGCACATGAGCTGTGGGGGTTATATATGCAGATGCCTGCTAATCTCCTTGCCCTCAATGGTCCAGAAGAAACCAGTATTTGTTATCCAGAAAACAAGCCCAATGCCCATTCCTGCAAAGCCCTGCAGCCCTGGAGACTCCTGTTCTTTAAGAAGCAGGGAAGATGGGCAGGGTGGGAGGGGGACGGACGGACGCTGGTAAAGTGCTCGCCATGCACGAGGATCTAGCTGGACTTGGGTCCCCAGCACCATGTAAAAGCCAGGTGCTCTGATAGCACCTATAACCCCAGTGCTGAGGCGGCCAAGACAAAAGGATCCCTAGACCTTGCTAGATGATATGTAGAAAGATGGCTCAGTGGTTAAGAACACTGTCCTTGCAGAAGACCTGGGTTCAATTCCCAGTATCCATATGGTGGTTCACATCCATCTGCAACTTCAGTCCCAGGGGCTCCAACACCTTCTTGTACCCTCTGAGAGCACTGTACTTACACACACAGAGAGAGACATACTTAAATAATTTTTTTAAAAAATGTTAGAGGGCTGGAGAGATGGCTTAGAGGTTAAGAGCATTGCCTGCTCTTCCAAAGGTCCTGAGTTCAATTCCCAGCAACCACATGGTGGCTCACAACCATCTGTAATGAGGTCTGGTACCCTCTTCTGGCTTGCAGACATACATGTAGACAGAATATTGTATACATAATAAATAAATATTTTTAAAAAATTAAAAAATAAAATAAAAAAATGTTAGAGAACTATACAAGATACCTAATGTCAATCTCTGGTCTTTACACTCACTGGTAACATGCCTATGCATTCCTAACCCAAGATGGAGTTGTCCCTTTGCACCATAGCCCTATCCCCTTTCCCCTCCTTTGTGACCATCAGACCACCACAGACACCCACACACGGGAACACACTAACATATACACAAACCCAAAAAAGGCAAACAGGACAGAAGCAAAGCTTTTATAATGGCAATGGGGTTTTGCTTGTTTAAAACAAATAATGAGCTGGGCAGTGGTGGTGCATGCCTTTAATCCCAGCACTCGGCAGGCAGAGGCAGGCGGATCTCTGTGAGTTCGAGGCCAACCTGGTCTACAAGAGCTAGTTCCAGGCTCCAAAGCCACAGAGAAACCCTGTCTCGGAAAACCAAAAAAAACAAACAAACAAACAAAAAACAAAAAACAAATAATGAAAGAGAGAGACGGCACAGGAAAGACAGCAAGACAGCTACACCCACAAGAAAACCGTTGCTACCAGTATCTGGTGGCCTCGCCAGGGCCCAGATGACTTCTGCTCACACTAAAACTGCTTTCCCTCTTCTCAGCCTCCTTCCCTCCAAGACAAGGACGGGCTGAGCTTCAGGGGAGCAAGGACAGTGCATGCTGGATTGCATGGGGCGGACTGGGACTCCTAGACTAATGAGCTGTATGACTGTGACCTTGAGGGGGTGCTGTGGTCCTTGAGACCCTTGATCTCTTCATTTGTAAAATTCCATAAGAAGGCTCCTAATGAGAACTGGGCAGACATTCTTAGCAAGGGGGAGGTGCATCAAGAGCTCCCAGCTCTTCTCCCCCATCTTGCTTGGAGACGCCAAGGGGAGCTGGGCGGAAATCCACTCCTCTTTTTTTTTTGCCCTTGTTGGAAATTAGGGATCGAGGTGTTTAGGTCTTCCTCTCACCCCCAGCATCTGAGCTGCTGGAGGCAAAATTTGGGGTTCCAGAGGAACCAGGAGCGCCCTTCTCTTCCCTCGTCTTTCTCTTCCTTGCAATGCTGGTTTTTACCTCATGCTGCATTCCCAGGGCTTGCTCAAGAATCCCAGAACACCATTCCCTGGGGAGGAAGTAGGGAGCGTGTGAGGTTGTTGAACTTTACAGGGTGACAAGGGGCTGAGGGCATCTGGGAACAGAAGCCAAGGAAAGCTGTACAGAAAGGAACATGAGGAGGGGCCAGGCAGGGATGGCTCCTGCAGTCAGGCATCCACACCTCCAGATACCAACCCCCACCCCACCCCTGCACTTACCATGCTATCGTTAGAAACCGCCGCCATTTAGTCTTGGCTTGTCCTGTGCCTGGAACTGTGCTTGCTATCTGTCTAAAACAAGGATGTGAGGTCAGAATCCAGGTGAAGACAAGAATCCTCGGACACAGCCGGGAAGGGGTAGGGATGAGATTCAAAAAGTGGGCCCACCTCTGTCCAAGCTTATAGTGGTAACTGGGCCCTGGAATCAAGAGCTATGGAAGCTGTGTGTGGGACGGAGCTACAAAGGAAAGTTAAGGTAGACCGTCTCTCCCAAGAGAACAGCTGTGTCTTGTCCCCTGGGAGAAGGTGCTGGCTTTGGCAATGACCACATGAACTTTGCTTTATGGTCATCCGAGCTCAGGGGATAGCCAGCTGAGCCTGGCTCCTGGCCTGCCTTGAACACTGGTCAGTCAAGATTGCCTTGAGCAAGCTGCAAGGCCTTGTTCAGTCCCCTCGGCAGTTGCTGTACCGTTCAGGGGCTATTCTACGAGGCCAAGAGCCTTGTGCTACTGGAAGAGGTTACGGTCTCCGTCACCGAGTTACCCCAGGTTGTGGCCTTCTCCAGCAAAGCCCACTTGTGATATGAGAGATGGACCCACTGGCCATCAGTGTCTCTGGGCAGTGTCCTTGGAGAGCAGAACTTTCGCTGAGGGGTCCAGCTGCCTTAGAAGGGAAGGTGATCTCTCTTTCTCAAAGGGCTTAGAGTTTCCCTTTGAAAGCAAGGTGGGCACAGCAGGGGTCATGGCCATGTAGGGCCTAAAGGACAATTCCATGAGAGTTGACAAACCTCAGCAAGTCAGCCCAAGGCTTCTGGGCTCAGAGTGGCCCAGGCCCTCTCTCAGCCTCTCGAAAAGCAATATCGGGCACAGGCTCTTGGGGGTTCAGCACTCTGGTCACAGAGTGGCCCAGGATACTTCTGAAGAACCAGTTCTTTTGTTCTTTTCAGGCAAGAGTGATGGCTAGTCAAATTCCCCGCTGTACTGGAGAATGAAGAGCCCCAGAGAGAAATCCTCCCGAGAACCAGAAAATGGACAGCGGTGGCAGCCTGCTCCCAGAACTGTAAGTGTTCCGCTCCATGTTCCCCACATACACCCCAACTCAGGGAATTCTAGGAATAGCCTGCGACCCTCAGACAAGCTCCCCATCCCCATGTTCAGGAAACTCAAAGAGAATGCTGGGAATCTCAATGAGCAAAGCCTAGTCAAAGGGCAGCCTTTCAGCAATGTTGGAGGCTGGAATGGAGGTGAAATAAATGGAAGCAAAGACAGGGGAACCCAACAGGTGTGAGACCCCTTCCCATCCCACTCCATTCTCTTCCAACAGCAACAGGAAGTCAGCCTGGCTTGAAGAAGACACACACACAATAGTAATCTTCCTTAGAGATGGAAGAGCTTGGTAGGAGGGGCTCTGAGCAAGGACTGTGTTATTGATAACAGCAGCTCCCAGGGATGGAGGTGATTCTTCAGCCCTGTCTGAGTATGCAGAGTTCTGCACTGCAAGGTCATGCTGCGCATAGAGGAGTCTGGTGCAGATCTATCAGGGCTAGAATAAACAGGAAGAACTGGAGGTGAAAGGAGGGAAAGAGGGGAGGCAGGGCAGCAGAAAGGGACTACTCCATGGATGGGAGACTTGTGTAACACAGCCCACCTGTTCACCCCTGTAGCCTCCACATGTGTGCGAACGTGCACCCCAACACAGCACACACCCGTTCTTCATTTGTGAGCAAGAGCTGCAGAGACTGTCGTAAACAAATTGGATTAGGAGGCTGCAGATGCCTCCTTCCGCCCCGCGACCCTCGGCTGGCGGACATTAAGCAGGCCGGTAGAGTGGCCAGCTGCACTCTCTCTGGCAAGGGGACAGTCAGCCCTGAGCCCCCACCCCACACCCTCCCCCACCCAGCCCCAGGAAGGAGCCTTCAGAGAAGATGCCAGGATGATGGATGGGGTGAGGGAGGTTCCAGGGCTGGCCTGAGAGCACACAGGATGTCGTGCTTGTGTGAGGCACATTTCTGAGCCGTTCCCAGCAGCCCACTCCTCCACCCCCTTGGGCTCCCCTCTGCAGCCTCTCCCACGGTCACTGCTGCTGGTCTGGGACTTGGGCCCAGCCTGAGGTTCCAAGCAGAGTTCAGGGCCTGGGTCCCGAGCACATCTGTCCCCTCGGTCCCACAGTTGGACTGAGGGGAAACAGCTGAGAAAGCATCAGCACAGGGAGACACTGGAGGCCACTTTAGAGGGCAGAAGGACCTGTGAGCAGGGGAGCAAAGCCAACTCCGGGCTTTCTTTCTTTTTTTGTTTTTGTCTTTTGAGACAGGGTTTCTCTGTGTCACAGCCCTAGCTGTCCTGGAACTAGCTCTTGTAGACCAGACTGGCCTCGAACTCACAGAGATCCGCCTGCCTCTGAGGCAGGGATTATAGTGCTGGGATTATAGGTGTGTGCCACCACCGTCCGGCTTCCGTGCTTTCTTACCCATCACTTCAACTGATCCTAAGAACAGAGCTGGAATTGTGACCAGGGTATGGCTGTGACCAGCGAGGCTTATTCATTCAGCGCTTCCACAGGTCCCTCCTCCTCTGAGGCCCTAATCTGTATCACCGGGCCCTGTGTCATATGCTGAGGACACCCAGTAAACAGCATATTGCCCCTGTCCGACGGACCTGTTCTTGTTCGGCTGTGTTGTGGAGCATTACAGCAGCCCTGGTTTCCCAGGGGCACACCTCCAGCACAATCAACTTCCTGCGTAGCACGTGTGATGGCTAAATTTGTCCCTTTATGCTGCGTCAACGCAATCTTCCCTCTCAGGACCCCGATGCCAGATCCCAGGCCCTGATACCAGACAGACCTGAGTTAAATCCTGCCTCGTTTCCCATTCAGTTACGTAACTGTTCTTAGCCTCTCTGGGCCTGTTTTCCCTTCTGCAAAATGGGGGAGCAATCGCTCTCACCCCATGGGGCTGGTTGAGTACTCCTCCTCCATACTGTCATTATATACAGAGAGAAACAGAGGTCCCAAGAAGAAGAGGTCTCTGTGAGATGGGAGTTAAGTTTGGACCAGGCTGTTCCCTTCAATCCCAGTATTAGCCCTCCCACCTGCTACTCCAATCAGAGGCCAAGATGGCTGCTCGGTTCGCATAGGTGATTCCTGGGATGTGTGTTGAGCCTTGCCTGGCTTCTTAACAGCAGCCCAGGTGACCAGTGGTGGCTCTCAGTCCTCTTGAGTGGTGAGTGGGGTGAGGAATGACAGGCAGGGTTCCTAGCTCTGAGCAGCCTTGCCATATAAGGGCAGGAGCCACAGAGTGTCCGTCCTGCCTGGGCCTGAGACTATCCAGACAAGCACTGTTTATTTTCTCCTTCAGCCTCCCCTCCTCTCACCCCTCCCAGGAGCTTCCCAACAGACAGAAGCCAGAGATTCCCCTAGCCTGGAGATGTTTTCTGAAGACGTAGGAAAAGGAGAAAAAGTGGGTCACCCCCCTGCAGCAGGCCTCCGAGCTGCCGAGAGTCAACGCCAAGAGCAAGGTAAGATCTCGAGTCCGCCTGCTTCAACCACCTCTTTAACAGAATGGGGAACCAAGTCTCAGAGCGCCAGAGATGATGATAACTGTGCTGGCTGGAGACAGAGCCTGGATCCCCAAGCTCTCCCATATTCTGACAGCACCACAGGGCGACGGAGCCTTTCTTGGGGTAAGTGATATAGAAAGGCTACATCCCTCTTCTCAGCGAAGCCCCACTTGAGGGAGGCCTGGGTCTAGGCGAGCTCTGCCTACCAGCCCATCACATGTACACGTATGTTTCCGGGGTCAGAGAGCCAGAAGGCACACCTTCCTGTCCCACTGTTCCTCCCCACCATCCCAGTCCCCCCCCCCCCGCCTCAACCCTTCCAGGAGGCCTTTTGAGCTACCCAGGGGGTGGAGGAAGGGACCTCCCTGGCCACAAGCTCTCCGCAGTCCTCTCACAGGCTCTCAGGAGTTCTGCTGAGTCTGCCCCCGTGGCCTGCCCAGGTGCTTTCCTCCCGCTCAGCCTTCGGTATCCTGCAAGGGCACCGACAGTATTGAGGCCGTGCTAACCACAAGTGCATGGACATAATCCCCGAGCACACAAAAGCTGGGTCTGCTGAATGAGCTAGCGTAACTATGAGACCCTGTCCCAAACCCAGAGGACTAAGAAACTGAGACCTTCGACATGGAGGTTAAGGTGAGGGGCCAGGCCCAGCTGCTCTGAACTAAGAAGCCCAGTATGGTGACTTGTACTCTTACCCGGGGGGGGGGGGGATTGTATTTCTCTGGAACCTTGGAGACCTATGGGGATATGTACAGTTAAACATTCACCAGCTTGATGATTCTAGAATCACAGGGCCAGAACTAGACAGTCTTTATCCAAGGATGGGACAAGGAAGATGAGGCAAAGACCCTTCCTGGCTGAACACGTGCCTCTCAGTACCATCTGGCCACTTCTTAAGAAAGATGGACCATAATCTATAAACTAGAGAAAAAAAAGAAAGAAAGAAAGAAAGATGGACCGCCTTCTGTCCAGGTCCTGTAGCCCACCCAGAATATATAAAACTTTTGCTGTGCTCTCCTTTATCCCAAGGTGGGATAGCAGTGGCTCTCAGTTCCCCTTTCTGAACGCGTATCTGCAAGTCTAAAATGCCTGCCCCCTCCTCCACTCCATTCCTGGATCACCTGGTCCTCTAGCCAAGGTGATCTCTTCCAGCCCCATAAACTGTCCAGAAGGTGGAACAGGCCCTGCATCCTGCCCCAAACCTAGCCATCAGATGTCCTGTTTTTCGCTTTTGCCTGTATTTGGCAAAATGCAGTTGCATTTGGGGGTGTAAGGTGAATCTTTTCACATACCGAAGTAGGAATACTTGTTATAGACAGGGAATTGACATTAACCGCAGCTGAAAACCATGGCATGAGAGTGCAGCCTCAGTACCACACTGTTGCCTCTTCTGTGGCTTGCCAGGCCCCAAGCCAGGCTTTCTTCCCCACACTTAGGACCCCAGGCTGCCAGGCATTGTGGCACATGCCTGTAAATCCCAGCATTCCAGAAGTGGAGGCAGGAGGATCAGGAGATCTACACACTGAATGAGTCTGAGTTAGCCTGATCTACATGTGTCTCTGTTTCTGGAAAGAAAAAAGGAAAAGAAAGGAACCAAAGAACGGAGGATAAGGGGGAGAGGAGGGCAGACAAGGTGTCAGGGAACAACCCAAATGGTATGTCACCAAATGACTCCCATGATCACCCACTCCATCTGCTGCCCCCAGAAAGCAAAGGAAGTATAGGCCAAAGGGTTTTGGGCACAGCTGCACCCTGGGAAGGCAGGGACTTGGTGTGGCCCAGCAGGGCTGTGTCCAGCCACCCGCCTCCCCCCAGCTACTTACTGGATTGTCCCTTGGTCAGGTTCAGTGATGCCTCTCCCAGGGTCTGTGGGAGCTGTGGGGAACAGAGTAGAGAGAACACGGTGTTCTAACTCCCAAGGGAGTCCGTGTTCAAATCTCCTGGTGAGAGGGCCATGGAAGGTTTCTGACCGTTCCAGACAGAAAGAAGTTGGATTGGCTGGGGACGCCTAAGGACGAAAGTATCCTGGCCTTAACAGCAAATCAGAGAACATTTTTCCCACTGCTCCTCCACCCCCAACTTGGGGTTGCTGCTAGATTCCTGTTGGAGGCCTAGGAGCTATGGGGTTTCTAAAAAGGGAGGCAAACTTTTTCTTTTCTGTTCTTTCCCAGCCTTGAGGAAAAGCTACCTACAGACAACCCTGAAAGTATGTGTCATCCAGCATCAAGGCCACCACAGTCACCATGAAGCAAAGGTCTTCTGGAGACCCTGGGATCTTACCAAGAGCAGGGTGAGTGGGTGGTTTGGGGTTGGGGTGCCCTGCTCACCTGGAAGTTCCCACATAAGCCACACCCATAGAAGAAAATGAATTATCCACGTGGCCACTCAGTCAGCCACCACCACATGTCTGCGTTATAACATAGGAGCCCTGGCCTCAGGGAGCTGCAGAGGTAAGTGGGGATGGCCCAGAGAGAGGATGAGGTGGTTTGCAAGCCATCTGCTCAAGCAGCGCTCAGTATGGCCCTGACTTGGGCGCTGAGGGAATTCAGCTGGCTCCCTTTCCTCGTGAAGGAATGTGTTCACAGAAGAAAACTCGGCCTCAAGAGTTGGGAAGAAACAGAGTTCACAGGGTGGACAAGAACATGAAGGAGGTGTCCCGGGGTCTAAAGAAGTGAGGGATGGTTTCTCACAAGTGGTCATTTGCCCAGAGTGCACACAGAGATGGGCGGGGAACAAGAGCAGGAACCAGGAGGTGAGCGGACACAGAGGAGTTGTATAATATGTGCAAGGCACTGGGTTCCATTCCCAGCACTGCAGGGAAAAAAAAAACTAACTGCAAACTTTAAATGGGTTGGCTCTACCTCAAGAAAGCTGACTTAAAAAGAAAAGAAAAGGAGAGGAAGGTGGAATTTCCAGTCGCAGAGGGCTCCGGGGCAAGGGGAAAGCAGGGCGGGAGGCAGACCACGACACAGGCTTACACTCCTCCTCCTGCCCAGGAAGAAGGCCGCAGCCCAAGCGCGGAGCGCCTGTCTCCCAGCCTGAGGTGCAGTGCTGCATCTCTGGTCAGTTGGGAGTCTGAGATGAAGCACTGTAGCTCAGGAAGGGAGAAGTTGTTCTGCAGCCGTCTCCGGGACGTGGTAAGTGTTGATGTGGGGTAGCGGGTCCAAGAGGTTGTCCCTAGACTCCGCCCCAGCAGTCCGTGGTCACGTTCCTGAGGTAAAGCTGCACCAGTAAACTGCTCTCGTGCGTGCGTCTGTAACAGTAGGCGCTGGTCCATTCGGTGGGGACCAGTACCGACGCCCTGCCTCCACTTTCTCTTCCTGAGCCCACAGAAGACACCGCTAACAAATCAACACACCCTCAGAATCCTTCTCAACACTGCAGACTCAGTTACCCACTCTAAGTGATCCTAGGCTGAAACCCATTCATCTCTGTAGGTCATCAGACAACCCCTGACAGCTCTTCTGTCCTAAAGGTAGCGGCCCAGGGCCCTGGCAGCCCAGTACATTGTAGATGACACTGTCATGTCGCAATGTCAAAATGTTGTGCATCCCTGCTAGGCGTGGAATCATGATCTTCACTGTTTGAGCCTCTAACCCTGGCTCTGTGCTATTGCCTAAACCAGCCCAGGCATTTCACAAATGTGGACCCTGTCCCAGAGGCTTCCGAGAAGCATGGGGCAGCAAAGGCGAGCCACTGGGATACACCCATTGGTATTTAACCACACGCTTCTGATCAGAGGAAGGCGACCCACCTCACAGAGGAGAAAACTAAGTCTTAGTTAAGTAACTGGCCTTAGGTCCCATACAGATGTATGAGCTGGGGTCTACCTTTTTATCCACTGCGAGACTATGGGACCTGGAGCAGGAGAGTAGGAAAACAGAACAAACCCAACTCTGGTCTTGTTTACTCTCTGCTATAGTAACAAAGGCAGAACCACATACAGGTCTAAGAGTCCCGTGGCCTTGCTTTCTTCACGCCGGCTCCTCACCCAGCAGGTCCTATCTGATGCCCCTTTACAGCCAAGGCTCAGAGTTTAAGTGACCGGGAGAAAAGTTGCCAGAGCCTGGGAACTGACTTCACCCAAACTGGTTTAAATTCCCCCTCCTGACCTATGGCAGTGGGGGGAAGGGACTGGTCCCAGACGCTCTCTGGTTCTCTGATCAGTTCTCACGAACATCAGCAGGCGTCCTCGAGCCCAAGGAAGGTACTTTCCAAGCCACGTCAAGTTCTAGCCGCTCTTCCCAGAGCAGAAAGCTGCACCCTGGGAGTCGCAGCACCCCGCACTGGCTGCCAGAGCTAGGGCTGGACGCAGAGAAAACTGCTGGTCCCTAGGGGTGTGGCGAGTGCTGAAGGCCTCTCTCTCCCACCTTGTCCTCACGGTCCAGTTTTCCCAGGAATCCCTTGGATGCTAAGATGGGGATTCCTGGAAATACTGTTCTTGAGGTCATGGCTTAGCTGCTGGATCTGCCTCCTTCCCACCCTGGCATTTCCTCTCTGGGATGCGGGAGAAGGCGGTACGCTGGAGGTAAGCGGCCTTGGGATAGCCCTTCTGACCTTTGCATTGCTTTCCTCTCTGCTGTGCCCGTGTTTCCTAACACCCCCAGGAGGCTGGATGTGGGAACCTCAGAACTGCCTCGCTCTTGAGAAACTTGTCCCAGTGGTTGAAGCAGGACTCTGAGGCCGCGGTCCCTCCACTCTGACCCTCCGCATTCCTTCCCGCGGGCCTTATGGTAAGGAGGGACCGCAGGCCCATATCCACATTATTAAGAAAGTCATACACAAATTTATTTTAAAATTTTATTAAATCAGTCAGGTAAACGAAAAACCATTCATCTCTGGTGGATTTGGAGTGCAACAACCACCACAGAAAACTGAGCTTTTCCATTATTTTGAGTGAGGTAACCCAGACACAGAAAGACAGTTATCACGTGTACTCACTCATAGGTGGTTTTTAAACATAAGGCAAAGAAAGTCCGCCTACAAACCACAATCCTAGAGAACTTAGACAATAATGCGGACACTAAGAGAGACTTACATAGATATAATCTACACGGGAAGTAGAAAGTATAAAAAAACAAGATCTCCTGAGTAAATTGGGAGCATGGGGACCTTGGGGGAGGGATGAAGGGGGGAGGGGAGAGGCAGGGAGGGAAGCAGAGAAAAATGTTGAGCTCAATAAATATCATGGGGAAAAAAAAGAAAACTGACCTTGGGGAGGGGGTAGAAAATACAAGATTTGGAGCGCCCCCTGGTGATATTTTTGCCCACTTCAGGAACACTGTGATTTCCTTTTACACTGCGCAGGATTCTCTCTGCTGCCTGCCTTCCGGTTTCTACACACTCCTGCCAAAATTCTTCCTGCCCAGTCACTTTTGAGCCACGGACATGCTTAAGCCTTATTCATCCCTTGCCAGAGATGCTTCTGCGGCTTACAGTTGGCGTTTCTTTAGGGTCCAAACCAGGGCAAGTTCACCCAGACAGCAAAAAGCAGAGCCAGGATAGGTTTTAAATTCCGTGACCCCTAGCATTGAATGTCTGAGCCGAAAGGAAAAGTAGGGCCAAGTAATCCCTCCTTTTAGCTCCCTGCCCCCCAACTCGGGAGTTCTTTCTCTTTTTTTTCTTAATAAATCTCCGTTGTGCTTTACAAAATCTAGTTTGAGGCCAGCCTGGTCTACACAGTTGAGTTTCAGGACAGCCAGAGTAACATAGTATTACATGTCTCTTCCTAGTGAGATTCCCTGTTTCAAAAAAAAAAAAAAAAAAAAAAAAGCTCTAAGCCAGAATATAGTTCAGTTGGTAGAGTGCCTGCCTAGAGTGTGTGAATCCCTGGGTTCCGTGCCTAACACTCACACAAATCAGGTGTGGGGATAGGTTCCGTGCCTAACACTCGCACAAATCAGGTATGGGGATACATGTCCATAATCCCAGCACATGGCAGGTAGAGGAAGGAGGATCAGAAGGGTACAGTCATCCTTGACTGAATAGTGAGTTTGAGGCCAGTCTGGGCTTTCATGTGACCCTCCTGAGGGGAGGAAGGTGAAGCAAAAAGTACAAAAATTTAAAAATAGAAAGACCGCCTCTCCAGTTGCATTATGGGATGCTGACTGGATGAATGTCCAAATCCTTGATGACATTTAGGTATAGAACTCGAACTTGGGCTGGGGAGAGGAGATGACTGATCAGTAAAGGCACTCGTCACCCAAATCAAACCAGAACTAACGTGACAGGAGGAGAAAACTGTCCTCTGACCTCTGCTTGCGTGCTGTGCTGTGCGCAGCAAACTGGCACATGCATAATTAAAATAAATGTGAAGGAAAAACTAGAACTTTGGGAGCGAGGGGGATGCCCAGTCAGTCAAGTGCTGGGTTCGGATGCCCAGTGCCTATGCAGAAAGCCAGACGTGGGGTCACATTTATAAACCTGGTCCTGGGTGGGGGGAGGAGACAGGAGGACCCTGGAGTTCTGCAGTCAGCCAGTCTGGCCAGAATTGGTGGCTCCAGATTAGTGAGAAACAATATCTCAAAACCACAAGGTAGAGAGTGACAGAGGACACTAACCCTGTGCACACATTCGTGTACACACACGTGTGCACACGCACCTGAGAACTCTCCTTTAACTGTCCCTGGTTAAAGGAACAGCTGGTGAGTTGGTAGAGGTAGCAACCGCCATTCCTCCACAGCCCTTACTTTTGGGTATAGCATCATATCTCTAGAGACCAGGTAGTTCCCAGGGGCACACCAAGCTATGCTCTTAGCAGGCATCCAGAAGACCTTTCTGAAAAGAGACCCCCTCCTGCTCATACCCTGAGGCTGTCGCTGACCCCATCTGTCAGATCCCATGTTACACACATCCTCGCCTGTCCTCTCACCACCCAGTGACATAGCACACAAGGAACCCAAGGCTAACAGAGGTTAAGACACCCTGGGGCCACACTCGGGAGTGGTGACACTAGGATTCAGCCAAGGCTTAGAATTCCCTCCATCATACTGTGCCCCACCATCGGGCCTGGCCTCCTCAGTGGCTTTCCCGCTGGGGACGAACCACAAGCCTTCCTCTCTCTGTTCTTCAACCGTAATAAAGTGCTGGACCTTTGCTTTGTGTCCTGTGTCTTCCTGGGAGTGTGGGGGTGAGGAAGAATGTCCCAGTATTCACTGCTGTGACCCCCCAAGGGCCCCCACTTGCCAGGCACTTGCAGAGGCCAATACAGACAGCAACCCGGGGCCACATCTGAGCCGCCCGTCACATTCCTGCAGTTCTCAAGCTGCACCCAGGCTGACTCCAAGCACGTCTATGTAGAGGCTTGTGGGAGGACGGGGACCCTTAAATTTAAATTAAGCAAGGACCACAGAGGGGGGGTCTCACACATAGCAATCCCTCTCCTTTCATTCCAGAAAACACAGTCTGAAGTTAACTGTTCACACATCGCACAGGTGTGTGATTCTGAGTGCCCTCAGGCCATCAGCCCAGCTCTGCAAGGACACAACTTCCGTTGTCCCCAAGTTACAGCTAACAGATGAGGTTGTGTTTGTGTCTATGGTTTTATTTTTATTTTACTTATTTTTTTGAGATAGGGTCTCACCATACATAGCTCCACCATGCAGCCCAGGCTGGCCTTGAACTTGCAATTGTCTTTGCTTCAACCTCCAAGGGCTAGGGCTGTGTTGCAGAAATGGCTCAGTGGTTAAGAGTACTTGATGTTGGGGCTGAAAAGATGGCTTAGTAGTTAAGAGCACTGACTGCTGTTCCAAAGGACCTGGGTTCAATTCCCAGCACCCACATGGCAGCTCACAATTGTCTGTAACTCCAGGATCTGACACCTTCACACAGACATTCATGCAAGTAAAACATCAAATATACATAAAATAAAAAACAAATTATTTAAGCAAGGTGGTGGTGGTGCACACCTTTAATCCCAGCACTCAGGAGGCAGAGGCAGGCAGAACTCTGTGGTGAGTTTGAGGCCAACCTAGTCTAAAGAGCTAGTTCCAAAGCTACAGAGAAACCCTGTCTTGAAAAACCCTAAAAATAAATAAACAAATAAATAAATAGAATAGAATAGAATAAAGTACTTGATGTTCCAGAGAACATGGTTTCAGTTCCCAGAACCCATGTTGGGAGATTCAGCAATGTGACTCCAGGAGATTCTACACCCTCTTCTGCCTTCCATGGGCACTGGCACAGAAATATATACATAAATAAAATATGACCAAACTCAAGAGCTGGACGTACATGTGTGTGCCACCACACTAGGTGCTGGGACACTCGAGACAGTCACATGCCTCATGGGATCCCCCGAACCTCCGTATTTAGACTATAAAAAGCCCTTTGACACGGTCATTCCCAGGTACCAAGGGCCACCTACACTGCTTTTCTGTGCCCCAGAACAAGCTGAGAGAAAGGCCTGAGCAGCTTCCCTACAGAGGGGTCTGAGGCTCTAGGTCACTTGGGCCTCTAGTCATTTAAGCGCCTAACAGAGAGCAGGAGAGAGGGCCAAGGGCACCTCCTGCAATACACTTGGTGCTTTTCAGCTTTGAAACAGTATCCAGCTGGATGTCGCAATCTTTACAAGGATCACAGGCTTTATCCTTGTAGCTCCTTCTGAAAGAGCTTCCTTCCACTGAGTGCCAGCTAACTGCCTTCAGGTCACAGTCCACATCCTGTGACTCGAGATTTGCAGGGTCTCCAGGGAGAGGGGTGGGCAGGAAGAACCGCAAGCAGGACCCCAGAGGTATCCCCTTTATCATGTAGGTTTGGGGAAGGGCAGGTGGTGGTGAGACAAGGTTTGTCTATGTAGCCCTGGCTGTCCCAGAACTCACTCTGTAAACCAGAGAGGCCTCAAACTCACAGATATCTGCCAGTCTCTGCCTCCCAAGTGTTGGGATTAAAGGCAGGTGTAGCGCCTGCACTACAAGACGGTACGCGAGCCGGGAACAAAGCTGGAGACTTAAAAACACGCTCACACAGACAGACAGAGACACACGGGAACACAGGTCATCCTTGATACAAGAATGCCAACTTTACTGTGCTCCAGGGAAGCTTATATAGGGATCCTTAACTGATAGCCACGCACCAGCTCTCGGGATCTTTCAGCTGCAGGCCCCACCAGAACCCTCTCCCCTGCTATCAGGGTCTCGTGCTCAGAGCAGCTGCAGGCACAGGTGTTTTGCTCAGTTCACTCCAGCAGGCAAAGGGTCTGAGGCAGGCAAAGAAAGTCAAGGGGCCAGGGGCCTGCAGCCCCCAACAGGCAGGTACCACCACGGCCCATTCGTTTACGGGCCTGTATTCACCTTAGCGCACTCAGAATCTTCCATGTGCACAGTGTGCCCGGTGCCCATCCACCGTCCGAAAGCAGCCAGGGAAGGTGTGTTGTGAAGGCGATCCCAGCTTGCACTCAATAGATGCGGAACTCAGCATTCAGCCCGTGTAACTGAGGCCTCCCCTCATACTTGTCCTTTAAGCTAGAACAATTTCATAAGCATCCCTAAGTGCCTCTGTCCTGGGAAGGAAGGAAACGGATTGCCAAAGGGGGAGAATAGTGCCCAGGACCCAAGCTCCTTCCAGACGGAGGGTCTAGAGTGCCTTTACCTACTAAGAGGAGTAACTCACGAACTTGGAAAGGGAATGGTGACTCAGGCCGGGGCATATGGCGCCCTCTTGTGGTAGATTATGGGAAAACAGGCTCCCTTGTTCTCTAGAACTAGCCATAACATCATCAGTGGACAGTGACTGTTGTTTTTGCAGAAGGTTTTGCATTTTAAACCGGGCGTGGTGGCATAAACCTTTAATCCCAGCACCTTCCAGGAGGTTGAGGCAGGTGGATCTCTGAGTTCGAGGCCAGCGTGGTCTACAGAGCGAGTTCCAGGACAGCCATGGCTACACAGAGAAACCCTGTCTCAAAAACAAAAAAATACCAGGGGGTGGTGACCCACACCTTTAATTCCAGCACTCAAGAGGCAGGGGCAGGCGGATCTCTGTGAGTTCCAGATTCTACACCCTGTTTTGGCTTCCATGGGCACCTGCACAGAAATATACACATAAATAAAATATGGGCCAGGCGGTTGGTGGTGCACGCCTTTAATCCCAGCACTTGGGAGGCAGAGGCAGGCAGATCTCTGTGAGTTCAAGGCCAGCCTGGTCTACAGAGGTAGTTCCAGGACAGGCTCCAAAGCCACAGAGAAACCCTGTCTCGAAAAAAACAAAAAAAAAAAGAAAGAAAGAAAGAAAGAAAGAAAAGAAAGAAAGAAAAAGAAAAAAATGACTGAACCCAAGGGCTGGGCTTAAAGGTATGCACCACCACGGTTCTAAAGAGTGAGTCCCAGGACAGCCAGGGTTACATAGAGAAACCCTGTCTTGAAAAACCAAAAGAAAAGAGCAGCCCTGAGTTACGTTTGGGATCGATGCTTTGTACAAATGTGTTTGTTGTATATGTGTGGGGCTGAGTACATGCATGCGTGCCCACCTACAGTGAACCACTTCCATTCGGGTGCCTGTGGAAGGCAGAAGAGGGTGCTGGATTTCCTGGAGCTGGAGTTACAGGTGACCCTTCCTGAGCTGGCCTGTGGATGCTGAGGACTGAATCCGGGTCCTCTGCAGGAAAATGGGCATTCTTACAGTGATCATCTGTCCCCTCCACTGGACTCGGAC
Source organism: Ondatra zibethicus (assembly GCA_004026605.1). NCBI lineage: Eukaryota > Metazoa > Chordata > Mammalia > Rodentia > Cricetidae > Ondatra > Ondatra zibethicus. Next base: position 293,095 of record PVIU01000049.1, on the reverse strand, counting down.
CCTGGAGCAGGGGTCTCCTTTCCCTTCTTGCACACTTTCGTTTTTCTTGTCTTCCTAGCCTGCCTCTCACAGTGACCTCCAAGCCTTCGGGGGCACTGGTATGAAGTTTAGGGATTTTTCTTTTTGAAACAACCGACATTTATTCTGTGAGTTTCTAGAGATCAGAAAGGCTTCACTGTCTGGCAAAATCCTTTGCTGTGGGTCTCCTAAGGTCACTGATCAAGGTGTCAGCCATGCTTGAACTGCTATCAAGGGACCTGGAGGAACCCAACCAGGGGCTCACTCAGGCTGTTGTTTGCTCTGTGGCCTTCATCATCAGACAACAGCCACCCCCTGATTAGATCCACCCACCTCCCGTTTAGCTCCACTGACTTCTGCAGTTCCTCCCATTCCAACTAATTCCAGCTCTGCCTCTGAGAGCGTATGTGTTAGCATGGCCCGTTTCGGTAGTTCAGGATGCTCTTGTTTTATTATTTCTTAATTTTTAGTTTTCATTTTAGTTTAATATTTAGTTTTATGTGTATGAGTAGCTTTGCCTGCATGTATGAATTCATGATTTAAAAAAAAAAAAAAGGACTTAGGACACTGAATTGCTTAAACTCCGGAAGACCAACAAAGAGAGAATTACAAAGCAGACATGAAAGTAGGAATCGCAATAGTGAGTGATGGCCCAAAGGAAAAAAGGAAAAACGCTCATGAAACAGAATAGGTGATGATGAAATTAAAGTGAGTGGCTGGCTATCATTAAGGAGCAATTAAAAATCTTAGAAATACGCTGGGCCACAGAGGCACATGCCATTAATCCCAGCACGTGGGAGGTAGATGCAGGCAGATTTCTGAGTTTGAGGCCAGCCTGGTCTACAGAGAAGTTCCAGGACAGCCAGGCCTACACAGAGAAACCCTGTCTCAGAAGACAAAAACAAATAAAAATTAGAAATGACTGCCAGACTAACAAAAGCTTAAAGTCCGATAAAAGGACTCTTACTCCACGTAAAGTCGACGGCAAGATGACTTTATTCATGAGCTGATGGACCAAGACTTGCAGAAACGAACACAGATGGTGAGAAAGAACAAGGCTGATGATTTCTCATAACTCAGGCCTAAGTTCCCAAGTATGTGCCATCCTCCCGCGTGCATCCCACTCACCTACACGGTGTCGCCTGCCTACCTGGGTTAGATTGAAATAGAGAGCAAGAAATATGACAGCTCAGCAGTCCCTGTCACAGTGTGGTCCTGCCCATCACTGTCTCGGCGCTGATCCGTCCTGTAGGGCGGTCTGGTAAGTTGTTAGAATGTGTGAAATGTCTTCCTGAGAGACCAGTGCCTCCTCTGCCCAGCATGACGCAAGCGCGTCAGTCTTTTTCTTCCCCACAGCATGGGATTCCTGGAAAATTCGGGGATGCTTTTATCTTAGTCTTCAAGCAGATGGGAGGAGTCCTCTCCTGCCAGGTCAGTTACAGGCACAATGCACCCGCATCTTCTCTTTGGCCAGGCTCTTGTCACCGAGTTTAGGGTGCGCCTGGCTTGCCCAGAGCAGCCTCCCCATCTGAAGATCCTTAACTCCATCACATCTGAAAAGAGCCTCTGAAGAAGCCCTTCACAGGTTCCAGGAACCAAGGGAGGCAGTATTCTACCTGGCCTCCCAATTCAAAACGGACAGAGTAAACATAAGACATTGTTCTAGCTAGGGGCTTGCAATCAATCTATAGTAGGTATCATGGTGGCCTGGGGAGGGGAGGCCGGGGAAACCTCTGAGGCTCAGGGGATGCAAGTCCCACAGCTGCCAGAAGTGGACAGGGGCCTGGCTTCAAAATGGCAGGTTTCCATGCCTTCACTGAAGCTAAGAAAGTTGGAAGACTGAAGGGATTTGGGAGGAGCTGTGAGAAGAGAGGCCTTGAAGCTATTGTGGGGTACAGCAGAAAGCTGTAAGATCCTGGGTTTGATTTCCCAACACTGCCCCTCCTCCCATGTCTGCTGAAGTTGGATAGAGAGAAGGGAATGGCCCCAGGTGGACTGGCCAGCCACGCTCAGAACCCATTACCTCCCGTGCCCACAAGCTCAGCAACTGAGGATGCAGGCCAGCCTGCAGGAACTTCCATTCCGCCTGGGAAATCTTAATTCCTCCCATCCCACGCTTGTGCAACCAATTCTGTGACTCAAGATGCCAACTTCTCATCTTCAGGGTGAGTTCAGAATCCCTGTGACTAATCTCTCCCATATTATCCAAGGAGGATAATATGTCTAGAATGAAGTGTGTGTCTCTAAGAACAGCTCAACCCTGATGAGCCAGACAGGGTGCTGAACTCAGCATCCTTAATTGTCTCAGCCATACCTAAAGATCCATCGTGATTCCTACCCCCCAGAGGAAGGAGGAAAGGTTCAGTGAGGCTAAGCTGCTCACAGTTTGCCAGTTGGTAATGATGGGGGCTGGGACTTGCACCAGGGGACCCTTGGTCTTTGCATCTGGAGTCCTAACCACCCCTCAGTCCCTCAGGCCCATACAGCATTCATCAGCATCCCCCAGAGCTCTGAGCAGCCATAGTTCCAAGGGGGTGATGAAGGGAGTAGGCTCTCCACTGTTCTGCGTGGATCTACACCGTCCTCAAGGGGCAGGTCTCTCTCCTGAAAGAAGAGACACGTGTTCATCAAAAGCAAACTAGGCAAGGACAGTGGCGGAGCACACCTCTAGGCCCAGCACTCAGGAGGCAGAATCAGATGGGAAAGTTCAAGGTTAGCCTGGTCTGCACAGTGAGTTCCGGGACAGCCAGGGCTGTGCAGTGAGACCCTGTCCAAAAAAAAGAAAAAGAAAAAGAAAGAACTGGCAGAACAGAGACCAAAATGTCACCGGCAGTTAAGTCTGGGGGCACGAACACGAGGAGCTGCCTTCTTTGTACAATGAGTATGTGCTGTTTTTGGAAGCACAAAAAAAGTAAGACAAGAAGGAGGAGTGTGAGTCAGCAGCCCTTCTGGGATACCAAGGCAGCTCCCCCTCCCCCAGAAGCTACAGCTCCCCCTTCCCTGGCTACAGGAGCTCCCTAACCAGAAAAACCTGTGTCTGAACCAGGTTCCCGTTCTCTCCCTCCTGCCAGGCTCTGAACTAAGCTACTGGCCATCTCATAAGGTGCCCTCACCCTCCACCTCACAGACAGAAGTGCCTTCTCCTGCCACTCCTCTCCATCCTCCCCAGGACCCTGAGTGCACAGATGTCTCAGGCCAGCACTAGGACATGGAAACAAGGGAAGGGCCCAGGGTCTGAAAACAGGCCTGTGATTCTTTGGGTTCAGGGTCTCAGCCTCTGCATGGCTTTTCCCTTCATTCCAAACTCATTTTAGGAACCTGAGGTTTGAGAAGCACAATGGGCCTGTTGAAGCTTGTTTAGCCAAATGGGAGAACATGGGTGTGCCTGTTCCCTCCTCCACTGCTCAGCTGCCCTGGCACCCTGACATCTGCTGCAGACCCACCCTAACTTCTGGGGCCCTGGGCTAAGCCTGGAGTGAGGGAGGGCACAGAGGAAAGATCTTTGGCCCAGGCGAGGATGGTAGGGGAGAGAGAGGTAGGACAGGGGCCAGAGAGCATCACATGAACAAGGATGTGTAGGGTTATGGTCCAGGACGGTGGGTAAAAGAGCTGAGTGAGAATTGTGCGTCTGATGGATCAAATCACTTAATGTCTGGCTCTCAGTTCCCTCCCCTGGAAAATGGGTCTCATAGGAGTCTCGCCTAGCTTCTGAATAGTCTGAGGACTGGGTAAGCATTTTCCTATTGCCTTTAGCAAAAGCTTGGACAGAAGGCACACTGAGGAACTGATTTTTGTTTGTCTCAACAGGAACATATTGCTCTAATCAAGCCAGCTCATTTTGTGTGAGCATTTACCAAGAGCCTGCCATATGCCATTTGCCAGAACCCTGCCATGCACTGTGGATATAAAGTAGATGAAACTTCCATCACATAGCTCCTGGGTTCTCTAGAAGAAACCAGCCTGGAAATCCAGCCATGCCTATAGGGCTCCAGCAAGGAGGGATGAAGCTGGGATAACCCTGGGGCCCCATAGACGAGAGAAAAAGCAAAGTATTAGAGGATAGCAAACCAAGTCATTTCATTTAGAAATGAGGTTTACAATTCCTGAGGCCCACAGAGTTCTTGAATGTCACTGAGGCAAGTAGTGGGCAACATAGGAGATGGGCCCTGAGGCCTGTGGGGCCAAGAGTGTGGCCATCTGAGCTCAAGCTCAGGCTGAAGGTTGGCAGAGTGATGCCCCACAAAAGCCAGAAGTGAGAAGGTTCAGTTGCAGAGGAAGCCAGGGGAAGTATCGGTCCAGATTGAAGCAGACAGAAATAGGTCATGCGTGGTACGGGCTGGTGGCAAGAGTGAGACTCAGAGGCTTTTTCTATTTCTACAAGAGTAACTGGGGGAGGGGAGGGGTGGGGCTCTGGTGTGGGAGTCTAGGTTAGAAGTTGGGTGGGGAGAACAGGAAGGATCTGTGAGGTCGGAGAGTGGAGGAGAAAGGTAGGATCAAAATTCTGTGCCTAGAGCAATTATCTGAACCTTGGTGTTTTCATCTGTCTGGATGTTAGTGATGTCCAGGCGCTTAGGTGTCTGTGTCCCTGTCATCTTCCACCAGGCGTGGGCCAGCTCAGCACAATCCCACGGGTGGAGTCTGGAAACCCACAGAAGTGGGTTGGTCTACCAGCCTGGTCTTGTTGCCCTGAGGTGGGAGCTACTACGTCGACCAAGTGTCAGACCTAACAATGAGTGTCAAGAAAGCCGGGTTCTCAACCCTGGGACCCCCCCCAACCCAACCATGTGCTGCTGCCTGGGATGGTGGAGGAAGTCGCTTTGGCCCAGTCTGGCTTCTCTCCACGTCCGCAAGAGGTAAGTGCCCAGGAGATGGCAGCAGAGAGCACATTGCCAGCCTCCAAAGACCACAACACAGCAAAGGATCCTGTGACCTTGGCAGTTAAAAGCTGAGGCCTGGGGATTTTCAAGTCCGTTGTTGTCAGGAAAAGGTTTCACAAGGGCTGCTAGTATGTCAGCATCAGCGTTCTTTCTGTCCTGGGCCCCAAGGCAGCTCCACTCCCACCCTTTCCAGGCTCCCAAGTCATGGCAGTGAGTGTTTCTTCCTTTGGGCAGGGCCACCCTATTGCAGGAGCCACTTCTGTTTGCTGCTGTCAGCATAAGCCAGGGGTGGCAGCAACGGCCAGCTGTTGCCAGCACGGGAAAGGAGGAGGGGATTGAGGACAGAAGAAGGTCAAAGAGGTTCCACCTGTCCAGGGCTTAGACTTGTCTTGAGAGCTGTGGGATCCTTCACAGGACCTGTGTTTTCTAAAGGCCACCCTAGTACTGTGAGAAGAGTCCCACACACTCTCAGCTACACCGATTGTCACACTCAGGTGCTCCACTAACATCTCATACCAATTTCTTCAGACACATAATCGCATGCAGTCGTGCAACTTCCACACAGCGCACAGCTGCACATCAATTTCCATGCAGCATGAACACTCACACATGTTGTAGACACTCAGCTCGGACACTTATTCTCAACATCCACGAGCTGACACACCCATTCCCCCACAACTCTCGAGGCCAATGTCCTCCTACCAGCCTTTTGACAGGACTGTAGCTCGGTTGGCAGATTGGGACGTTCTCACCTGCAGGTGCGGAGTGATGAAAACCCCACTTAAACTGACTTAAACAGATAAGAGAATTATGACTGATCACCGGGGAATCCAGAGGTGTTCCAGCTTCAGGAATGGCTAGACCCAGAGGCCCGAGTGATGTCATTAAGGGTCTGCTGGCCCCATATACACCAGGACTGGGGAATTGAACCTGCTAGGCCCACACTCTACCACCAAGTAATATCCTAGCCTTTCCTTGTTCTCAACAAAATTCATAGAATGGCATAGGATGGATTGTGATCTGATCCTGGATTCCGTCACCATGACTCTGACAGACCTGGGCACATGGAGAAGAAAGGATAGTCACCGTTCTAGAACCTTATGTACTGAATCCGGGGTGGGGGAGGGGCAGGTCCTCAGAAGAAAAACAGGTGTGCTTCCAAGAAGGCTACTGTGGTTCCCAAAGTAGGCAAAACAAAAACAAACAAACAAAAAATCTAAGCCTATTTCAAAACGAATCGCAGGTGACTGCAGGGAATTCTGGGAACTCTGCAGCAATATTGGACAAGAGTATCACCTTCGTGTTCACACAAATATGGAGATATATCCTTTCCACAGATCCCTGCAGCCCGGGAAGGCAAGGGTGCAGTTGCTGAGCTCACTGGAGCATGAGAGGCTTAGATATTGGGATGGCACTTAGTCAGCATGGAAAATGAACAGCACTCAGGAGGCAGAAGTAGACAGGTCTCGGAGTTCAAGGCCAGCCTGGTCTACAGAGTGTATTCTGAGACAGTCAGGGCTACACAGAGAAACCCTTTCTCGACAAACAAAAAACAAAGCAACAAAAGCATTTCCCATCTTCCTTTGCTCCAGGATATAGTCAAGTATGTAATTCTAGCCAAAGAAATGGGAGCCTAATCCCCGACTGCTCCTGAGACTTCCTTTGGTCTTTCATTTCTTTGTTCCTTCAGTCCTTCTGCTGTCTTTGTTTTGATCTCGCTTCCCGAATGCGCATGTGATAGGCACCATTTTTGGACCCTGAGGGCCACACAGAAAGGGAAGGAAGGAACATGGCCTGTGCTCAAACAAAGCCAACCTTGCCAACCTTGGATCACCTGATTTTAGTTTCTTTCCTGGGGAGCAAGAAGCAAGAGTACAGTTGTGGAAGCCATTACCGTTCTGAGCCTCTGCTTCCTGGAGTCCAGTCTGACGGAACCGAGGTCCTATTAGCTCTCTAAATTGCCATATGTTCCCCTTCCCCTCCCCCTAGTACACCCAGCTCCAAACTGTCCTGTAAAGGGGGAAAATACAGCTCACACACCCAGAGCGGTGTTACATCTCGGGCTCAAATCTGTTATAAAAACAATACAACAATAAAACACAGTATTTCCTCCTGCCCGTTCCTCAGCCTGCACACAAGCAGACTTCTCTCCCTCCAGGGAACCTGCAAAGGGCTTGCAGATACCAGCCAGGGTGGAGGTGGGGCTAATCTTCCCCCAGGGTCCTCAGCATTACCCTGAGCTCTGCCTACACTCCGCTCACTTCCAGTAAAAACCAGAAGGAGAAAGCCATTTACTAAAGCTATAAGGAGAAAAATGCCCACCAGTCACAGCCCCTTGGCACCTGGATAAGACTTCTGGTTTGGAAGGGCCTCAAGCAAGAGGTCAGAGTCCTGAGTTCAGGCAAAAAGCCTGACACCTTTGTGTTGCCACAGCGCGCAGCGACAGAGTTCAGATCTATACAGAGATAGAGAAAAGAGGACCCAAACACACAAACATGGCTGACAAGAGGAGCTCCAACAGTTTGAGGGAAGAGGAGGAGAGCCCCCTGGCCCAGCTGGGAAGAAACCCTGGGGGCCTTGCTGCTCTCCTTTCAGTGGAGTGGTAAGTAAAGACATTCCTGGACTCTGCAGACATTCCTGCCTCCGGCCACCCCAACAGCGCTCGGGCCTCAGTCCTGGCCAGTGGCCAAGGCAGCTGGCCTACAGAAAGGAGGGCAGGCAGCTGCAGGGGAAAGAGGAGGAGGGGTGAGAGGAGAAGGGAGGGGACTTGACTCGCTCAAGGTCACAGAGCACTGGCCAGTGACCCTCTTGTCCTAGTGCATCTAGAGACAGCAGTGTGTCCTTCGCACAACTCCAGAGCTGGATGCTGCAAAGGGCCAAAGATGGGCCAGCTCCCAGTCAGTCTGAGCCTTTCTACAGAACAGCGACTGTGCCCTCTACCAGCCGGGAGGGAGGAGAGGAGGGTAGTGAGAATTCCAACAAAACAGGAAAGGCAGATAGGGAAAACTGGCCCCTGCCTTCCTACTGTTCCAAGGGGACACCAAGGCCCAGGGGACAGAGACTTGTTCCAGGCTCCTCAGCAGGCCCCAGATAAACTGGGATTGGTGGTGGTGTATCCTGTGTGTGTGTGGGGGGGGGGGGTGTTTGTTTGTTTGTTTTTTTGTTTTGCCTTTCCAGCTGCAGGGTGGTCAGCCTCTGGTGAAGGACCCACTGTAGCTTAGCAAAGGGCTTTTTTATTGTTGTACAGTTCACACCTTTAGCAAGTCAATTTCCATCTACCAGAAACTCTCATCTAAGCTCCCCAAAGAGACAATGCCAATGCAGATTCCCAAAATCCCAGGACTCAGTTTGCTGAGTCCCCCTGCGACCTGGTTTTGCATAGGCTTTGAACCCTTATCTCGGCTAAGATTTACGTACTTCAGACAGAAGGTACCAAACACAAAAGGCAGCAGTCACAAAAGGAAGCTCTGTGAGAACTCTTGCCCCAGACTGGAACTTGACCCTGTGAGTAGTGAGTGCTTCCCGGGGCCCCTGCTTCCCCCCACCCCCTTCCCCCCACCCCCTTCCCCCCACCCCCTTCACCCCAC